>CM042423.1:9683496-9725996 GCA_023634145.1 Thymallus thymallus
TTCTCTTAGATGCAGAGTGGGGAGACAATAAAGGTGTTCATGTAGTTGCGAGAGTTTTAGTGCTTCTCCACTGAAGAGAATATGTGTGTGTGTGTGTGTGTGTGTGTGTGTGTGTGTGTGTGTGTGTGTGTGTGTGTGTGTGTGTGTGTGTGTGTGTGTGTGTGTGTGTGTGTGTGTGTGTGTGTGTGTGGAGACCAGAAGTCCTCACAAGGATAGTAAAACAAGGACAATTCGGACAAGTGTGGACATTTCGCTGGTCCCCACAAGAATAAAGGCTATTTTAGGCTTAGACGTTAGGTTTAGGGTTACAATTAAGGTTACAATTAGGGTTAGGGGTTAGGTTTAATAGGGTTAAGGGTAAGGGAAAATTCAGGATTTTGAATGGGACTCAATTGTTTGGCCCACACAAGGATAGTGTGGTTCGTGTTGTGCCAAGGTTCCAAGTGTTCCTTGAACTATTGAAGTGTTGAATACATGTAAGAACAGGCACACTCCCCCTGTCTCTTTTCTTCCACGTCTCTCCATATCCCTTGCCTTCCTTCAGGCAATCAGCTATCATTTCATGTCATTCAGCATGAATTACTGTGTCTAAGGACGGCCGTTCATCTGTTGTATTTCTGCTTTATCTCTCCATCCCAGGACCATAAATTGATCAGAGAGATCAAGAGCTGGATTTACAGCTGTTAAGCTCCCTATAAATTGCCCCTGGATTCTATTTTAAATGCAAAATATCCTCCCTTTTGAGAGCATATTATATTATATTAATACCATTCACTCTAAATGTGTAATTGGGAGAGAGTGTGGATGCTTGTGCATTAGATAGATAGATAGGTACTTTATTGAGTTGAAATGTGTGTGTGTGTGTGTGTGTGTGTGTGTGTGTGTGTGTGTGTGTGTGTGTGTGTGTGTGTGTGTGTGTGTGTGTGTGTGTGTGTGTGTGTGTGTGTGTGTGTGTGTGTGTGTGTGTGTGAGAGATATAGTTATTAAAAGGGGTTAAGCGATGGAGGTTCACACACTCCGTTTGCCCATGGTTCCATCTTTCCCTCCATCTCTCCCTTCGTTTTTTCCACCAGTCAGGACACGCTGAGAGAGAGAACTGCAGTGTAGGTCATCTGGAGTCCTGGAAGACGCAGAGGAGAGGGATGGAGAGAGTGATGGAGAGAGAGAGAGAGGGGTGGAGAGAGTGAGAGAGAGTGAGAGAGAGTGAGAGAGAGAGAGAGAGAGAGAGAGAGAGAGAGAGAGAGAGAGAGAGAGGCATGTAACTAACTCATGCTCCCTCGGACACACTTTGAAGATTCACTACCTCTTCTGACCCGTCTCCCAAACACAACTTCCCTTCAACCCGTATGAAGAGGATGTGTGTGAGAGAGAGAGTGTGTAACTTCTACACACACTCTTCTCTGCATCTCATCCATCTGTCTGTCTATTTTTGTGTACCACCTACACATACTGTAGTAATGTGTGAAATTGTGTCCATTTACTCTCTCTGTCTGTTAGTGTAAGTGAGTGAGTGAGTGAGTGAGTGAGTGAGTGAGTGAGTGAGTGAGTGAGTGAGTGAGTGAGTGAGTGAGTGAGTGAGTGAGTGAGTGAGTGAGTGAGTGAGTGAGTGAGTGAGTGAGTGAGTGAGTGAGTGAGTGAGTGAGTGAGTGAGTGAGTGAGTGAGTGAGTGAGGAGAGGAATACATCAAGTGGTCAAATCAATGAGACCTAGTTGTTTGGCCGAAAGCAATAAACGCCATTAAAAGATTTAACACAGGTTATACAGTATCTATGAGAGTGTTAAACAACTTAGCAAATATAATGCAACATTTGCTTTATCATACCTTTTACTTTTCAAAGGTATGATAACTTGTTTGTTGGTGAGCTGGGTTGCTGTGTCTGTGTCTGTGTGTGTTATTTTGGGGTGTAGTCCTTCTCCCCACAGCTGCAATGCAGCAGAAAAGAGACTAAAACAGAAAAGCTCACATCCTGTGACAAAAGAACAAAGTCAAGGTCCCGTTCTCGGATATTTAGATTCTGAAGCTGCTTGACAAAATAGTTTTTTATTGAAGCCCTGACCCAACCCAGCCCTGAGTTTAATGCTAAAATACCACTGGCCCGTAGCTATCTCCAATCTCTGTTAGTCCTCATAGTATTGCTGCATTTTAAAGGTACAGTCCTGTCCTGAAGCACATCTGCAATGCACACACAGCACTCTGCAAGTCGGGCTGGGCCGGCCGGCGCAGATGTGAATCACAGAGGTCACCTTTAAAATAGGAGCTAAGCTGGGAGGTTGCCACACACCCCTGAGGTACTGTATACTGTTTGTTTAAATAAATACCAAACCTGGGTTCAAATAGTATTTGGAATCATTACAAATACATGTGGGCTTGAATGTGCTTGCCTGGCACAATGGAAGCAGTAGAATACCGGCAAGAGTGCAAACCCCACCCTTATGGCACTGCAGGCAGACTAGGGCAAACAAACGCTCAAAGTATTTAAAAGACTTCGAATAGTATTTGAGCCCAGGCCTACTGCACGGTGAATATTATGGTATGATGGTACACAATGGCTTTGCATTACTGGTTTTTAAAGTGGGATCTGAGACTGAGATTCATTGTTATTTGATTGTCATGGGGGTATGTTGTTGGGGTTATTTTGACTGGTAAAGAAAGGGATTCTGTCGATAGCATTGGAGTTTAATGGATATGTCATAGTTGGTCCATCCATGTATGTTTCTTTCTTGATTTGATCTTGTTTTTGTTCTGTATTTGAATACATATCCATGACTGGTTTTAAATCAGACTCTGACGTGTGCCGCCATACCAACACTGTAAACAAAAAGACAAAGAGAAAAATGAAATATTAGTGAGTGATTGTGTGTAAAGACGGAAGGATATTCATCTTTTAGCTACTTTGTCTTCCGGAGCCCCAGAATCCCTCACCATGGATACAGACATGTCAATCAAACTGGATCACCTCTGACATTAACCCTGAGAGGAATCTAATGGACTTTCCAGCAGCATGCAGACTGCTCATTCACTGTCTCGCTCACACACACACACTCCCGTGCACACACACACCGTATAACCCACGTGTGTGATTCTGCCATTGATCAAAGGGGTTTGCTTTGTACATTGGAGCCCCCTAGAGTTTTGTATTGCATGGATGATCCAAGTTATTGTGATGATGATGATGATGAAGTCTTCCAAAAAAGGATTTTAAGAAAATTACTTGTTTCTTGTCTTCCAATGAAAACAGTACTTCAGTCTTCCAGCTAACAACAAAACGACCACAACACTATTTTTGTACCAAAACAATAGGACTATAATATCCATGGAAATGTGGCGGGGGGGGGGGGGGGGGGGGAGAATGTGTATTGCAGTGCGCCCCCTGTTGCACACAAAGAGGATAACAATACTATGCCATCTTAAAGCAAAACACCGAAACATGTATCACCGAGAGAAAAAAGGAATGGGCCAATAAACCTATCAAAGGTTGTTTTGAGAACTATAGTCTACGGAAGCGTAGAGAGTCACAGACAGACCGTACTACAAGCATGCATGCGCCCAACATTTACTGGATACATCAAAAAAGAAAGACAAGGAGCCTCATATTTACTCCCCCCCGCCCTTTTCCCCCCATACACACTCTGCTCCTCCTTGAACCCTTGTCTTTTGTGCATTTGCAATATGATCTGTATTCATTTCTATAATAGCTTACACAAAGTCAAGGGAGACATGTTATTGGATATAATTGAATAAAAACTAATATATTTGTATGATTGTAAAAAAAAATAGAAATAACTGGTCTCATGTGTCTTTGAATTGTGTACTGTGCTTTCTTCCATATTCTGCTTGTTACAACTAGGCCTATGCAAATAAACAAGGTTATTCAGATTTTTCAAGGTTATTACTGTGTTCACCAATAACTAATTTCTGGATCTTGATTTTTGCATATGACTAGTCTACTTAATTAAGATATAATTGCTGGCCATATCTGATCAATAATCTGATTCCTTATTCAATGTCTGCTCCCCATCAGATGCAACCTATCTATATGGGCTAGTGCTATCCGGGATCCTTGGGACGTACAACTCTGACATCACTCCATTGAAGTTTAAATGTAAAAAGGTTAAGGTAAGGGTTAAGGTTAGGGTGAGGACATCCCCAATATTCAAGGTCTATAAATCCTGGGGTTAAAGCTAAAACAAATCCCATGACTGAAACTATTCGATCTCAGATCGATTGTCTTGGGCCAATTTACTCTTCCGTTTCATGTAAGAAAGCCGTGACCATCATGCTTTTAGGTAAAGAGGATCATGTTGTAAATGCATTAAACTGAGTTTTACCAATTCCAATCCCCTTTCTTAGGGGGTCCTCCCCGGGATAATTCTTATGTAGAAGGACTGAGAAGCTCAGTTCTGGGGGCTTTTAAATTGGACATTCTAAATACAATTATCCTGACACCATCAAAATGTAATTTCCCCCTACAGAAATTGGTCCAATAACATATTGGTAAAAAGTATGTCAAAAGTATGTTTACATATTGGACCGTGCATATAGCTTATGCATGCTCTATAGAGTACATTCGGAAAGTATTCAGACCCCTTGACCATTTCCACATTTTGTTACGTTACAGCCTTATTCTAAAATAACTGTATTTAATATTTTTTTCCCTCATCAATCAACACACAATACTCTATAATGGCAAAGAACTGGCTCTAACCAGAATAGAAAGAGGAGTGGGAGACCCCGGTGCACAACTGAGCAAGAGGACAAGTACATTAGAGTGTCTAGTTTGAGAAAAAGACCAAATAAAATCAAATAAAATGTATTTATAAAGCCCTTTTTACATCAACCGATGCCACAAAGTGCTATACAGAAACCCAGCCTAAAACCCCAAACAGCAAGCAATGCAGATGTAGAAGCACGGTGGCAAGGAAAACCTCCCTAGAAGGGAAAAAACCTAGGAAGAAACCTAGAGAAGAACCAGGCTCTGAGGGGTAGCCAGTCCTCTTCTGGCTGTGCCGGGTGGAGATTATAACAGTTCATTGCCATTAAGGCCAGTTCTTTCTCCAAGATGTTCAAATGTTCATAGATGACCAGCAGGGTCAAATAATAATCATAGTGGTTGTAGAGGATGCAACAGGTAAATACATCAGGAGTAAATGTCACTTGGTTTTCATAACCAGGCATTTAGATGCGGTAGAAAGCGCAGGTACGGTGCGATAGAGCGCAGGTGCGGTAGAGGGAGCGAGAGAGAGCGAGAGAGATGAAAACAGCAGGTCTGGGACAAGGTGGCACGTCCAATGAACAGGTCAGGGTTCCATAACCACAGGCAGAAGAGTTGAAACTGGTGCAGCAGCACGATCAGGTGGACTGGGGACAGCTAGGAGTCATCAGGGCAGGTAGTCCTGAAGCATGGTCCTAAGGCTCAGGTCTTCCTGAAGGGGAGGTAGAGTGGGAGAGAGAGAGAATTAGAGAGAGCATACTTAAATTCACACAAGACACCAGATAATAACATCAGATTTAACAAACTGACCCTAGCCCCCCGGCACATAGATTATTGCAGCATAGATACTGGATGCTGAGACAGGCGAGGTTGGGAGACACTGCCCCTTCAGACAATACCCTGACAATACCCCCGGACAGGGCCAACCAGGCAGGATATAATCCCACCCACTCTGCCAAAGCACAGCCCCCACACCAATAGAGGGATATCAACAACCACCAACTTACTACCCTGAAACAAAGCTGTGTATAGCTCACAAAAGTCAGCCCCCGTAATAGGGTCAGAGGCAGAGAATCCCAATGGAGAGACGGGAACCGGCCAGGCAGAGACAGCAAGGGTGGTTCGTCACTCCAGTTTCTTGCCGTTCACCCTTGCACCACTGGGCCAGACTACACTCAATCATAGGACCTACTGAAGAGATGAGTCTTCAGTAAAGACTTAAAGGTTGAGATCGAGTCTGCGTCTCTCACAAGGATTGGCAGACCATTCCATAAAAATTGAGCTCTATAGGAGGAAGCCCTGCCTCCAGCTGTTTGCTTAGAAATTCTAGGGACAATAAGGAGGCCTGCGTCTTGTGACCGGAGCGTACGTGTAGGTATGTACGGCAGGACCAAATCTGAGAGATCAGTAGGAGAAAGCCCATGTAATGCTTTGTAGGTTAGCAGTAAAACCTTGCCCTAGCCTTTACAGGAAGCCAGTGTAGGGAAGCTAGCACAGGAGTAATATGATCACATTTTTTGGTTCTAGTCAAGATTCTAGCAGCTGTGTTTAGCACTAATTGAAGTTTATTTAGTGCTTTATCCGGGTAGCCAGAGAGTAGAGCATTGCAGCAATCTATTCTAGAAGTGACAAAAGCATGTATTAGCTTTTCTGCACATTTTTGGACAAAAAAATTAACATTTTTGCAATGTTAGGAAGATGGAAAAAAGCTGTCCTTGAAATAATAGTGACCCTAAAATGGAACCTTGAGGAATACCAAAACTTACAATTGATTTGTCAGAGGACAAACCATCCACGGAGACAAACTGATATCTCTCTGACAGATAAGATCTAAACCAGGCAAGAACTTATCCGTGTAGACCAATTAAGGTTTCCAATCTCTCTAAAAGAATATGGTGGTCGATGGTGTCAAAGTCAGCACTAAGGTCTAAGAGCACGAGGACAGATGCAGAGCCTTGGTCTGACGCCATTAAAAGGTAATTTACCACTTTCACATGTGCAGTCTCAGTGCTATGATAGATAGATAGATAGATAGATAGATAGATAGATAGATAGATAGATAGATAGATAGATAGATAGATAGATAGATAGATAGATAGATAGATAGATAGATAGATAGATAGATAGATAGATAGATAGATAGATAGATAGATAGATAGATAGATAGATAGGTACTTTATTGATCCACCGGGGGGGAAATTTCATTGTCAAGCAGCTACAACAAAACACAGGGCAGGTGCAAAATGCCACAACGAAAGTACACAAAGACAGACACACGGTACATGATACATAGAGCGGCAGTATGAAAAGTATAGAAATACAAGATATCTGGAGTGCAAAAAAAGCTATAAAAAGACATTGCATAGTATGAGTGGTTGGCTGAATATGTACACTATACATTGGTGGATGTTGGATGGTTAACTATACTATACAGGTCGATGGCAGAGAAATACTTCAGTAGCTAAAAATGCGTATGATATGAGCGTGGGTAATAATAGTTAATTATTGGACTAATAATAGTCCAATAATTACTTACAATATTGCATGTGATATAATATAACAACTGTACATGAGTATGTATATACAGACCTGTATGAATAAATAGGTCCTGAGTGGATGAGTGCTGACGGACCAGAGTTACTCACGGATGGATGCATAATTGTTAAACTAGGTCCTAGCACCCCAACAGTTCCAGATCTATGTTGCCGACGGCACGGCACCCCGATGAGGCATTATATAGTCTAATAGCCGCCGGCAGGAAGGACCTCCTGTAGCGCTCTCTGGCACACCGTGGTGGGATCAGTCTGTGACTGAAAGTGCTCCTCTGCGTCATAACCATAGTGTGCAGAGGGTGGGTGACGTTGTCCATGATGGCCAGCAGTTTGGCCAGGATCCGTCTCTCCGCCACCTCCTCTAGAGTGTCAAGGCTCATCCCCAGGACAGAGCTAGCCTTCCTGATCAGCTTATTTACCCGAGAAGCATCACCGGCTAAAACCAGACTGAAGTGTTTCGTATTAACATTATTATTTGTCTTCAGGAAGGCAGTGAGTTGCTGAGCAACAGCTTTTTCTAAGATTTCTGAGAGAAATGGGAGATTCGAAATAGGCCAATAGTTTTTTACATTTTCTGGGTCAATGCTTGGCTTTTTTTTTTATCTTCAGCATAGGAGGGCCAAGCACAGGAAGTTGAAGGTTTAGAGGTAGTGACAATTTTCATGAATGTGTCAAGAGATATAGGATTAAAAAAACTTGAGTGTCTCCATTGATCCTAGGTCCTGGCAGTTCTGTGCAGACTCAGGACAGCTGAGTTTTGGGGAAATACGCCGATTCAAAGAGGAGTCCGGAATTTGCTTTCTAATGATAATGATCTTTGAAGAAGTTCATGAATTCATCACTGCTGAAGTGAAAGGCATCCTCTCTTGGGGAATGCCACTTTTTAGTTAGCTTTGCAACAGTATCAAATAGACATTTTGGATTATTCTTATTCTCCTCAATTAGGTTGGAAAAATAGGATGATCGAGCAGCAGTGAGGGCTCTTCGATATTGCACTGTACTTTCTTTCCAAGCTAGTAGGAAGACTTCCAGTTTGGTGGAGCTCCATTTCCATTCCAGCTTTCTGGAAGCTTGCTTCAAAGCTTGGGTATTTTCTGTGTACCAGGGAGCTAGTTTCTTTTGGCAAATGCTTGTTGTTTTTTGGGGTGCGACTGCATCTAGGGTATTATGCAAGGTTAAATTTAGATCCTCAGTTAGATCGTTAACTGATTTTTTTACTCCCACGTCCTTGGATAGGTGGAGGGAGTCTGGAAGGGCATCTAGGAATCTTTGCGTTGTCCAAGAATTTATAGCACGGCTTTTGATGATTGGGGTCTAAGCAAATTATTTGTTGCGATTGCAAGCAAACAAAATAAAATGGTGGTCCGATAGTCCAGGATTATGAGGAAAAACATTTAGATCCACAATATTTATTCCATGGGACAGAACTAGATCCAGGATATGAGTGTGGCAATGAGTAGGTCCAAAGACATGTTGGACAAAACCCACTGAGTCGATGATGGCGCCGTAGTGGATCTGTGGACTTTTCCATGTGAATGTTAAAGTCAACAAAAACTAGAATATTATCTGCCATGACTACAAGGTCTGATAGAAATTCAGATAACTCAGTAAGGCCCAGGAGGCCTGTAAACAGTAGATATAAAAAGTGATTGAGTAGGCTGCATACTAGAAGCTCAAAAGATGAAAATACTGTCCTTTTTTGTGGGGGTAAATTTAAATGTGCTATCGTAAATGTTAGCAACACCTCCGCCTTTGCGGGATGCGCAGGGGATATGGTCACTAGTGTAACCAGGAGGAGAGGCCTCATTTAACACAGTAAATTCATCAGTCAGGCCAATCACATCAAGATTATGATCAGTGATTAGTTCAATGACTATAACTGCCTTGGAAGTGAGGGATCTAACATTAAGTAACCCTATTTTAAGAAGTGAGATATCACAACCTCTTTCAATAATGACAGATATGGAGGAGTATTCCAGTGAGATTACTAAGGCAAACACTGTCATGTTTAGGCCTAGATCGAGGCAGAGACACGGTCTCAATGGGGGTAACTGAGCTGACTACACTGATTATGCTAGTGGCAGACCACTAAGCTGGCAGGCTGGCTAACAGCCTGCTGCCTGGCCTGCACCCTATCTCATTGTGGAGCTAGAGGAGTTAGAGCCTCATCTATGTTCATAGATAAAATGAGAGCACCCCTCCAGCTAGGATGGGTCCGTCACTCCTCAGCAGGCCAGGCTTGGTCCTGTTTGTGGGTGAGTCCCAGAAAAAGGGCCAATTGTCTACAAATTCTATGCTTTGGAGGGGCAGAAAACAGTTTTCAGCCAGCGATTGAGTTGTCAGACTCTGCTGTAGAGCTCATCACTCCCCTAACTGGGAGGGGGCCAGAGACAATTACTCGATGCCGACACATCTTTTAGCTAATTTACACACTGGATCTATGTTGCGCTTGGTGACCTCAGACTGTTTTATTCTAACATCGTTGGTGCCGACGTGGATAACAACATCCCTATACTCGCCAGACTTTGTTTTAGCCAGCACCATCTTCAGATTAGCCTTTACCTCGGTAGCCCTGCCCCCTGGTAAACAATGTATAATCGCTGGATGATTCTTTTTAAGTCTAATATTGTGGGTAATGGAGTTGCCAATGACTAGGGTTTTCAATTTGTCAGAGCTAATGGTGGGAGGCTTCGGTGGCTTAGAGACCTGATGGTGGGAGGCTTCGGTGGAGGAGAGACCTGAGATGCCTCTGGCTCTGACTCGTTGCTTAATGGGGAGAACCGGTTGAAAGTTTCTGTCGGCTGAATGAGAGACACCGGTTGAACATGCATTTCTTTCCAGAAGCCCTGAGAAAATTGTCCGGCTGCGGGGACTGTGTGAGGGGATTTTTACTAGTAACCGTACTTACTGGTGGCACAGACGCGATTTCATCCTTTCCTACACTTAAATTGCCCTTCCCTAACGATTGCGTCTGAAGCTGGGCTTGCAGCGAGGCTATCCTCGCCATAAGGCAATAGTTTTCCTGTATGTTATGAATACAGTGACTGCAATTAACGTTAGAGGCATAATGTTAATAATGTTACTACTTAGCTTTGGCTGGTGGAAGTCCTGTAGAACTATGTCCTCAACTGGCAGCTTCATTAAATAGTACTCACAAAACACCAGTCTTAACGTCAACAGTGAAGAGGCGACTCCGGGATGCTGGCCTTCTAGGCAGAGTTGCAAAGAAAAAGCCATATCTCAGACTGGCCAATAAAAAGAAAAGCCAAAAGAACACAGACACTGGACAGAAGAAGATATGGCTTTTTCTTTGCAACTTTAACCCCTGTATAAGAAAGAGAGGTGTGAAAAGATGGTACAAAGGAATATCCCTTATTTGAGTTGGTGCCAAAAAGGAACCTTTATAAACTGACTTTTTATATGGGAGTTGAGTTGACACCAGTTGTGAGTTTCTATGGTAGGCAAATTAAATTGTCGGGGGCCCAGATGCTACTGACAGTGCATCATAAATTAATGGGACATCACGAAGGGTGCGTGTGGGCGCGAATCGGAATTGCATGGAGCAGCAGCGGCATATGTTGTGGGTGCCTTCAGGCTTTATCTCTGCTTCACGCCGGGCCCTATGCGACCGCAGCCGGTCAAAATGGACCCAGCACAGCAGGCTTTATTTAAAAGAGGAAGCAGGACCTGTCAATGACTCCAGCTGTGCCAATGACTCCAGCTGTGATGACAGCCCATCTACTTATGCAATCTTTATTCCGACAGTGACAGGCAGCTAATGCGCTGTGTTTGAGTCAACCACAAATTAATCTAAAAGTAGCCGAGGCCTATGCAAGGGCTTTACCACTGGCCATAATTAGGATAATCGCTAACATATTCTGTTTAATAGCAGAGATATGCGTGACTAATTAGATTGAATAACTTTCACTAATGACCAAAAAATACATCACATTAATAATAACTACACCTATGACAGTATGAGGACTCTTCTCTTAGGGCCAAAACACAGAATTATGCTGGAAGTGATTCAAATGATAATCCCCATATAAACTCTCAGATCTGTGTGGTGCATTAGGCATAAATTGATCTGTTCTTGTTATTTGTTGAATATTTTCATATTACTTTTTTATTTTAATATTTTATTTTAGGGTTTTATGCATTCCCAACCTTGTAGCCTCCAACATTTTTTATTTTTTTTAACCTTTATTTAACTAGGCAAGTCAGTTAAGAACAAATTCTGCAATGCAATGCTGCAAGGCAAACGCAGCATTCCGTTGGGAATTAATGTACTTCTGGTGCACCAAAGTGCAATGATGCTGTCATTGTGATCAAGGCATTACACTTAACAGAGATAGTAGCAAAAGGTGAATGTTTAACTTTTGTTGCACACATATCCAATACAAATGTTGATTGATATTTAAACATAATGAAAAAACTATTACAGCTTTGATGCAATTACGCAATCAGTGAGTAGCTAGGTTTCCATCCAATTGGCGATTTTCATGCAAATAGAGTGCGTTCGGAAAGTATTCAGACACCTTGACTTTATCCACATTTTGTTATGTTACAGCCTTATTCTAAAATTGCGTTGTCTTGGCTGTGTGCTTAGGGTCAGTGTCCTGTTGGAAGGTGAACCTTCGCCCCAGTCTGAGTTCCTGAGCGCTCTGGAGCAGGTTTTCATCAAGGATCTCTCTGTACTTTGCTTTGTTCATCTTTCCCACGATCCTGACTAGTCTCCCAGTCTCTGCCGCTGAAAAACATCCCCACAGCATGATGCTGCCACCATGCTTCACAGTAGGGATGGTGCCAGGTTTTCTTCAGACGTTGCGCTTGGCATTCAGGTTTCATCAGTCCAGAGAATCTTGCTTGTCATGGTCTGAGAGTCCTTTAGGTGCTTTTTGGCAAACTCCAAGTGGGCTTACTGAGGAGTGGCTTCCATCTGGCTACTCAACCATAAATGCCTGATTGGTGCAGTGCTGCAGAGATGGTTTTCCTGGAAGGTTCTCCCATCTCCACAGAGGAACTCAAGAGTTCTGTCAGATTGACCATCGGGTTCTTGGTCACCTCCCTGACCAAGGTCCTTCTCCCCCGATTGCTCAGTCTAGCCGGGCGACAAGCTCTAGGAAGAGTTCCAAACTTCTTCCATTTAAGAATGATGGAGGCCACTGAGCTCTTGGGGACCTTCAATGCTGCAAACATTATTTGGTACCTTATATAGACAGGTGTGTGCCTTTCCAGAACATGTCCAATCAATTGCATTTACCACAGGTGGATAAGTTGTAGAAACATCTCAAGGATGATCAATGGAAACAGGATGCACCTGAAATGGATGCACCTGGAATGCTTTTCCAATAGTCTTGAAGGAGTTCCCACATATGCTGAGCACTGCTTTGGCTGCTTTTCCTTCACTCTGCTGTCCAACACAACCTTAACCATCTCAATTGGGTTGAGGTCGGGGTATTATGGAGGCCAGGTCACCTGATGCAGTACTCCATCACTCTCCTTCTTGGTAAATTGCCCTTACACAGCCTGGAGGTGTGTTAGGTCATTGTCCTGTTCAAAACAAATGATAGTCAGATGGGATGGCGTATCGCTGCAGAATGCTGTGGTAGCCATACTGGTTAAGTGTGCCTTAAATTATAAATAAATCACAGACAGTGTCACCAGCAAAGCACCCCCACACCATAACACCTCCTCCATACTTTACGGTGAGAAATACACATGCAGAGATCATCCGTTCACCCACACAGTGTCTCTCAAAGACACAGCGGTTGGAACCAAAAATCTCCAATTTGGACTCCAGACCAAAGGACACATTTCCACCGGTCTAATGTTGTGTTTCTTGGCCCAAGCAAGTCTTTTTTTTATTATTGGTGTCCTTTAGTAGTGGTTTCTTTGCAGCAATTCAACCATGAAGGCCGTCTTCACACGGTCTCCTCTGAACAGTTGAACTCCGTGAAGGCTGGTAATGAACTTATCCTCTGTAGCAGAGGTAAGTTCATAATATGGACTTGGTCTTTTACTAAATAGGGCTATCTTCTGTATACCCCCACACCTTGTCACAACACAACTGATTGGCTCAAACGCATTAAGAAGGAAAGAAATTCCACAAATTAACTTTTAACAAGGCACAGCTGTTAATTGAAATGTATTCCAGGTGACTACCTCATGAAGCTGGTTGAGAGAATGCCAAGAGTTTGCAAAGCTGTCATCCGTTTTGGCGACCCCCAAATCAAAATGCATCACTCCAAAATGTAGCCCAATGTCTTCTGCAGGTTATTCTCTAACCAGTGATATAAAAAACGATGTGTTTTTTTTGTTGTTAGTTTCAACAGCGCGTACAGCGGGTTTTTGGTGCGTGTGCTTGTTTATAAGGTGCTCATTTAAAAATACTAGTAAAGTAGTATAATTACTATTGTTCCACATGTATGTGTAAATAGTACATTTTATGTTTTATGTTTTTTCAATATATCACAATCTGTTTTTACATATTGGTTTGGACAAAAATATAATGTTTTGACATTGGGCTATTTATCAAAATGTCTATCGAGTTAAAAGCCTCTGAATAACAAGTGACAGTGGCATTTGTTATGAGCGCACATGAAATCTGGCCTATACTTTTCAACATTTATTCAAATGTATTTTCTAATCACACATCCTACCTAACTTCAAGACCTACTTGGCGTAGCCTAAACGGGAGAGGAAAAGGAGGTAAACGCTTAACAACCGTCTGTCTAGCCCTCCCGGCTCCCTGTCTGTTCCTGCCTGTGCTTGGCTAATGGAGGTACCTGGCTGTGCTGTTATTTGTTCCTGTCAGAGCTGGTTTGTAGAGACACATGATGAATGCTGCTGCCGCCATAGCTGCCTATTATAAATGCTGTGACCCTTCGGAGGACTAGGAGGAGGAGGAAAAACAGGATTTATGCATGGAAGTGCTACCCTGCGTCAATATTGGACAGTTTGCCCGGGCTAAAGGTAGGCTTACAAGGCCAGCGACCTAGTTATACAGGGGCCTGCACCCCCAACAGACCTGGGATTCAAAGCTATTTGAAATCATTTCAAATACTTTAGCTGTGCTTTATTGAGCTTGACTGTTGCAATGGAAAATATTTCATATAGTATTTGAACCCAGGTCTGGCTCTGTTTTGGTAGACGGTTGTGAAATTGATAGAATGGCTTATCAGAGCGATGAGGTGCAGAAAGTTACACAACATGCTTTGTTCCAGGGGTGGCTGGTCCTGGAGAGACATGATCAATTAACCAACCCAGAAAATCGAATTCAAATAATCAATTAACCAAAAATAAACTAAAGTAAAAAATTCTATAAGAAGTAACACAATAAAATAACAATATTCCACTGCCTGGAATGATTGGTCCCCTCTAGTTTTAAAATGAGTGCGAGGAACAACTAATAGCCTCTGATCTAATGACCTGAGACTCCGGGTGGGAGTGTGAAGCTGTATCAAGTCAGTGATGTAAGTAGGCACTTGACCATGCAAGGCTCTGAAGGTAAGAACCAGGATTTTAAAATGAATTCTATACTGGACTGGTAACCAGTGTAATGCTGCTAAAACAGGTGTGATGTGTTCTCTTTTCTTAATGTGCCTTGCAGCAGAGTTCTGAACAGCCTGGAGGCGATAAAGCTCCTTTTTACTCAAACAGGTAAAAAGACTGTTACAGTAATCTAAACGAGAGGAGATGAATGCATGAATGATCATCTCCTCAGTTGGAAGAAACAGTTTCTAACTAATTGTTTAGAGTGGAGCTCCAAGGACATAGCTGAATCAAAAACAACACCTAAGCTCCTAAGACTCGGTTTGACAGACGAGCCTAAATCACCAATATGCTGTATTATCTTTGGGATTTTACTTTCAGGGGCGATAATTAGTGTTTCTGTTTTGTCTGAATTCAGAAGCAAAAAGTTGTCACATAACCACTGTTTGATACTAGTCAGACAGTTGATTAGGGAAGACAGTTTAGAGAACTCAGTTTCCTTAAAGGAGCAATACAGTTGTATATCATCCGCATACAGATGGTAAGATATGTCACTAAACTGACTAATTATCTGTCCGAGAGGAAATATGTACAAGAGGAACAGAATAGGGCCCAAAACAGACCCCTGAGGTACCCCACATGACAACTCTGCAGTTTCAGACATGATCTGATTCACATAAACACTAAAACTTCTACCAGACAGGTATGATGAAAACCATTTTAAAACTGATCCAGACATCCCAACCAGATCACGAAGTCTAGTTATCATAATATTATGGTCAATAGTGTCAAAAGCCGATGAGAGGTCCAATAAAACCAACACTGAATACATAATATCACTAGAAACTTTAAGTAACGCCGTTTCCGTGGAATGTTTTTTACGGAAACCAGACTGGAATTTGTCAAACAACTCATGTTTCTCTAGAAAAAGGGTGAGTTTCTCTGCTACAACTTTTTCTAGAATTTTTGACATGAATGGAAGTTTAGATATTGGCCTGTAACTTTTAGGTTGTAGCGGATCCAAATTGGGTTTTTTAAGTACAGACTTAACAACAGCATGTTTAAATAAACTAGGAACGACACCAGTTAAAAGTGAAGAATTAAGCATCTCAACAATATAGGGGCCAATGGAGTCAAAAACTTGTACAAATAGCACAGTAGGAACAACATCCATAGGACAAAATGAGGATTTCAAAGACTGTAACAGAGAAGTGATGTCATGTAATGTCACAGGAGTAAAAGTGGACCAACAATGAGCAGGAGACAAGTCACAGGCAGAGTTCTGAGACAGTGATGGTGAGATGTTTGCCCTAACATCTCTGATCTTATTAACAAAAAAGTGGAGGGATTCATTACAGTCAGATTTAGATAACACAGTTGCTTGAGGGCTAGATGGAGAAACTAATGTTTGTATGTACCTGTTCTTGTTAGTTATATATATATATATATCTTTCTTTCTTTATTAAATTGATATGTCGAACAACTACTGCGCTGCACCTTGGTCTGTTTACACACCCCGCCGTGACAGATTTGTACAGGGTTAAAGGGATCTTGAAGAAGGAAGGCTATCACTCCATTTTGCAATGCCATGCCATACCCTGTGGACGGCGCTTAATAGGAGCCAATTTCCTCCTACAACAGGACAATGACCCAAAGCACAGCTACAAACTATGCAATAACTATTTAGGGAAGAAGCAGTCAGCTGGTATTCTGTCTATAATGGAGTGGCCAGCACAGTCACTGGATCTCAACCCTATTGAGCTGTTGTGGGAGCAGCTTGATTGTATGGTGTGTAAGATGAGCCCATCAAGCCAATCCATCTTGTGGGAGGTGCTTCAGGAAGCATGGGGTGAAATCTCTTCAGATTACCTCAACAAATTGACAACTAGAATGCCAAAGGTCTGCAAGGCTGTAATTGCTGCAAATGGAGGATTCTTCGACGAAAGCAAAGTTTTTCAATTAAAAATCTTTATTTATAACCTTGTCAACGTCTTGACTATATTTCCTATTCATTTTGAAACTCATTTCATGTATGTTTTGAACGGTAGTGTATACCCAAATACACATACATCTAAGTAAGGAATGAATTAAGAATATATACAGTATGGACAAGCGATGTCAGAGCGGCATTGGACTAAGATACAGTAGAATAGTATAGAATACAGTATATACAAATTAGATGAGTGATGCAGGATATGTAAACATTATTAAAGTGACTAAGATACCGTAGTATAGTATAGAATACAGTATGCACAAATTAGATGAGTGATGCACGATACAGAAACATTAAAGTGGCTAGTGTTCCATTTCTTAAAGTGGCCAGTGATTTCTAATCTATGTCTATAGGCAGCAGCCTCTAATGTGCTAGTGATGGTTTTTTAAAAGTCTGATGGCCTTGAGATAGAAGCTGTTTTTCTGACCCAGCGTTGATGCACCTATACTGACCTCGCCTTCTGGATGATAGAGGGATGAACAGGCAGTGGCTTGGACTTGATATTTTTGGCCTTCCTGTGGCATCGGGTGCTGTAGGTGTCCAGGAGGGCGGGAAGTTTGCCCCCGGTAATTCATTGGGCAGACCGCACCACCCTCTGGAGAGCCTTGCGGTTGTGGGCGGTGCAGTTGCCATACAATTGTGCATCTGTAAAAGTTTGAGGGTTTTAGGTGCTAAGCCACATTTCTTTAGCCTCCTGAGGTTGAAGAGGCTCCGTTGCGCCTTCTTCACCACACTGTCTGTGTGGGTGGACCATTTCAGATCGTCCGTGATTTCCACCTCCTCCACTGCCTCATGATTGAGTATTGCTCTGTTCAAGTAGACTGTGATTTTGCTGTGATCTGGTAGGGGTGTCAGTGGGCTGACTGTGAACGCTCTGAGAGACTCTGAGCTATACGTGTACCTACCGTAGGAGTCCCCTCGAAGCCTACCATTGGCTATGTATATTCCCAGCGTGCAACAGAGCTGCAGGAGTTACTTTTCAGTCTAACATACTGTAGTCTACCTTGACTCAGGTTCCAAGTCAAATAAGTTTATTTGCATGTGAAACATTCTCCATGCATCAGCAGAGTTTTATAATGTCAACACACACACACACACACACACACACAGCTGAGCGATTAGTGTTGTTTTTTTAAGGTCTGTTCCGTTTTGGTTCGATTATTATTATTTTTTTGTATTTTGACATTAAATGCACTATTTATTATGTGGGTTGAATGCTTTAACAACACAGAATAAAACAATGAATAAAAAGTCCCATAATGGTAGTGGTTCAAAATGGGAATAATTTGCCTTCCCGGTGCTAGGGCTGGTGAATCAAGGGCACCTACCGCCAACAGCATGAAACAAATGAAAAAAATAGGAACGCAAGGCTTTATCGTTGTTGTTTCTTTTACAGAAATGTTTGGTGATCAACTAGGAACGACCGTGATCGGCTGGTTGGTGACCACTGCTCTATGGAAACCCCGCATGGAGCTCACAGAAAAAAAAGAATGAACAAACCACTTAGCACCAACACACACATACAACACAAACCCACAACATAAACACACACGCACGCACGCACGCACGCACGCACGCACACACACACACACACACACACAGCAGTACAAATCATGCATCCAGTAAGAACACTTGAAATAATAATACACAGTTTATGCTAAATAAAGAATTATGCAAATGTTATTACAATTATTCATCTACAAATACACTGGGATATTGTGCTCCCTATAGTTAATGACACTATCCAGGAAAATTTTTAATACATTTATCAAATGATGAAGTGGTTAGATTTCCAATTTGAAAGTTATCCCCTCCGTCTCTCTCTGCTTCTCCCACTCACAAATAATTTCTCATAATTCTGTTGTGATATTTCCATCTGTTTTAAATAATTAACACTCAAACCCAACTACCAACACACACATGGACAATACGTCTGTCCGTCTGTCTGTCCGTCCGTCCGACACACACACACCCACACGTCCCTGTGATATCAGGAGTAGACAGACCACCGTCTCTCGTGGAACCCTAAAGACCATGATGGGATCGAGGTGATGCGACTTCCTGCTGGGAAGGTCTGGCATCGTCAACAAGTAAGAAGCTATTATGCATGCTCAGTTGGTAGAGCATGGCACTAGCAACGGCAGGGTCATGGGTTCGATTCCTGCTGGGGCCACCTATATTCTAAAATCTATGCACTCACTGACGTCACTTTGGATAAAATAATATATACTAACTGGTATTATTACTTTGTTTGGGTTCAGGTTCATTTCAATTCTGTCAATTCCGGAAGTAAACTGACATTCCAATTCCAAAATGAATAAGATGACCTGATAACATACAGTATAATACAAAGGCCTGATCACCGATGGCGTTGAGACAGCCTATCAGATCCTTGGCCTTACTAACATTGAGGGAGAGGTTGTTGTCCTGGCATGGACCATAGGAGAAAGAGGGGAGAACACGCCACCATCCACATCAACAAGGCTGCTGCGGAGCGGGTCGAGAGCTTCAAGTTCCTTGGTGTCCACAACACTAAGGACTGAACATGGTCCACACACCCTTCACAGTCATGAAGAGGGCATGGCAGGAGGCTGAAAAGATTTGGCATGGGCCCTCATATCCTCAAAAAGGTCTACAGCTGCACCTTCGAGGGCATCTTGACTGGTTGCATCACCGCTTGGTATAGCAATTGCTCCTCCATTGACCACAAAGCGCTACAAAGGGTGATGCAGACTATCTCAAAGTGGAGGAGAGATTGACTTCATTACTACTTGCATTTGTACGAGGTATTGACATATTGAATGCACCAAGCTGTCTATTTGAACTAGTGGCACACAGCTCGGACACCCATGCATACCCCACAATACATGCCACCAGAGGTCTCTTCACAGTCCCCAAGTCCAGAACAGACTATGGGAGTCACATAGTACTACATAGAGCCATGACTACATGGAACTCTATTCCACATTAAGTAACTGATGCAAGAAATAAAATTACATTTAGAAAACAAATAGAAATACACCTTATGGAATAGCGTTGACTGTGAAGCAACACAAACATATCCACTATACACAGAGATATGTGGTGGAGTAGGGGCCTGAGGGCACACAATGTGTTGTGAAAACTGTGAATGTATTGTATTTTTTTAAATTGTATAACTGCCTTAATTTTGCTGGACCCCAGAAGACTAGGGGGGATCTCTCTCTCACACACACACACACACACAAGTGGCTGCACGTGCGCACAAACAGACTTACACATATACACACCGAATGCAGGTGCGCACACATTCACATAAGGACGTACAGACACACACTTACTTCTCTGTGAGTCTGTTCCCTCCTCTTCCTGTTTCCTGTGTCCAGGTGACATACTTCCCGTTTGACTGGCAGAACTGCACCATGGTGTTCAAGTCCTACACCTAGGACTCAGAGGTGGACCTGCATTACGCCCTGGATGACCAGGGCAACGAGATCAAAGAGATCCAATTTGATGAGGGCTTCAGTGGTGAGGACAATATGATGAGGGCTTCAGTGGTCAGGACAATATGATGAGGGCTTCAGTGGTCAGGACAATATGATGAGGGCTTCAGTGGTCAGGACAATATGATGAGGGCTTCAGTGGTCAGGACAATATGATGAGGGCTTCAGTGGTCAGGACAATATGATGAGGGCTTCAGTGGTCAGGACAATATGATGAGGGCTTCAGTGGTGAGGACAATATGATGAGGGCTTCAGTGGTGAGGACAATATGATGAGGGCTTCAGTGGTGAGGACAATATGGTCACAAACACACACACATCCTGGACGAGAAGGGTACCGACATGGCCATACTCGTATTCATAATAGTCGGATCGGATGATACTTGTGATCTGAAAAAATTGAACTGTTTCAATATGCCTAAATAGGTGTTGTCAAAATACATCCCTGCACGTTCTCAATGCTAAACAGCTGCAGAACCAATCACACAGTGTGGTTTCCAAAGTCACTGTCCTATACAATACATACTGTACACCAAATGTCTCCAGAGAGTTGTGAGTGATACATCCGTTACCAGCCCAGCAGGAAGAAAACATCACCTTCTCCTCATCATCATACGCTGCATCCTCCTCAACTGCATCACCATCTTCACCTTCTACCTGCCGCCCGACGCTGGTGAGATGACGTATTCATGTACTAGAACGCTTACCACACATGGGAACAGATTTAGGATCAGTTTAGCCTCTTCAACACTAAACCACTGGGCACACACTGGTTGAATCAACATAGTTTCCACGTCATTTCAAAGAAATTACGTTGAACCAACGCAGATTAGACGTTGACTTGATGTCTGTGCCCAGTGGGAGCCTTATTCACCCCCGACGCTGGTGAGGCACAGATTCAGGATCAGTTTACCTTCCTCTAATACAAACTTGAGCCAGTAGGGAGGAAGCACAAGACCGACCTTAGATGTAACTATTTCTAACAGAGCAGACAGAACAGTGGGTTTTTAAAGTAGTGATGAGTGAGTATGTGGATATATATGTTGATATTGCCCTGTTCATGATAACCATCCTAAAACAGGATTCATTAGTAATCGTTTGAACAGAAGAATGTATTTATATAGTCTTCATGTATAGAACCATGTAGACTAAGTGTACATAACATTATGAACACCTGTTCTTTCCATGACATAGACGGACCAGGTGAATCCAGGTGAAAGATATGATCCCTTACTGATGTCACTTGTTAAATCCACTTCAATCAGTGTAGATGAAGAGGAAGAGGCAGGTTAAAGGAGGATTTTTAAGCCTTCAGACAATTGAGACATGGATTGTGTGTATGCCATTCAGAGGGTGAATGGGCAAGACAACATATTTAAATGCCTTTGAACTGGGTATGGTGGTAGGTGCCAGGTAATACCAGTTTGTGTCAATTATTGCAACGCTGCTGGGTTTTTCACGCTCAACAGTTTCCTGTGTGTATCAGGAATGGTCCACCACCAGCCAACTGTACACAACTGTGTGAAGCACTGGAGTCATCATGTGGAGTGCTTTCGACATCTCTCATACGAGTCTCTCAGTGTGCAGAAGGGGTGCGTTTCTCATATGCCCTTGCTCCTACTACACACACAGCCACGGGCACAGAAGCTTCCGTCAGGCTCCGACACACACCCCTTCCTGACACACACACTGCAACACAAAAAAAAGCTAGTGAAAACCCACCTGCCTGTAAATGTGTTTCTCTTTAGGCTTCTGTATGAGGGGAGTAAAAGAGATTGAGAGGGGGAGGTGTTATTCGGTCACACTGTGTAGCAGCTCAACACAAAGACAGTACAAGGACACATTTAAGCCCAGCTCCCTGGAGCTCTGAATGTAAAAAGTCTATAAAGTAAAGTGTAATGTCCTTTCTGCACCTTCATTAGATTACTTGTTTATTAGACCTTTACAGCTAAGAGCATTGTATGTACATTTCTCCATCTGTTTGTCAGTAGGATTAAGTGTATTCAAGTTTTATTTGGCCATTTTTGTTGAATTCATCAACATGTTTTTGTGATTGACTGTGTTTTGTACTGTAACACAATGGGGGCATCACTTCAGGGCTCCCTGTCTCATCAGAAAGGGAACAAAAGATGAATCCTCATTATAATGAATTAACTGGTGAACGACAGACCAGCTACTGTTAACACACAGAATCAATTTCTCTCTGTTCCTTCCGCTCAGTAACTTACCACACACACACTGTGTTAATAATCCATTAGGCTCTTTGCATCACATTAAACTGACCACAGGACTCCGAGGTGTCATCTGTGGTGTGTCGCCACGGGAGAGGAGGAGGGTGGGGTAGAGTGTGTGTGGTTGGGTGCATGCGTTTGTACGCATTTATAATATGTCCAATGTAATATGTATAATATCAATTCTGTATAATGTCAACGTATGTATATATATATATATATAGTTGAAGTCGGAAGTTTACATACACTTTGAAGTCATTAAAACTCATTTTTCAACCACTCCACAGATTTCCTGTTAACAAACTGTAGTTTTGGCAAGTCAGTTAGGACATCTACTTTCTGCGTGACATAAGTAATTCTCCCAACAATTGTTTACAGAGATTATTTCACTTATAATTCACTATATCACAATTCCAGTGGGTCAGAAGTTTACATACACTAAGTTGACTGTGGCCATAATGACAATTGTTATGTTTGGAGGAAAAAGGGGGATTCTTGCAAGCCGAAGAACACCATCCCCACCGTGAAGCACGGGGATGGCAGCATCATGTTGTGGGGGTGCTTTGCTCCAGAAGGGACTGGTGCACTTCACAAAATAGATGGCATCATGAGGAAGGAAAATTATGTGGATATATTGAAGCAACATCTCAAGACATCAGTCAGGAAGTTAAAGCTTGGTCGGAAATGGGTCTTACAAATGGACATTGACCCCAAGCATGCTTCCAAAGTTGTGGCAAAATGGCTTAAGGACAAAGTCCTTATTGGAGTGGCCATCACAAAGCCCTGACCTCAATCCTATAGAAAATGAGTGGACAGAACTGAAAAAGCGTGTGCGAGCAAGGAGGCCTACAAACCTGACTCAGTTACACCAGTTCTGTCAGGAGGAATGGGCCAAAATTCACCCAACTTATTGTCGGAAGCTTGTGGAAGGCTACCCAAAACGTTTTAAAGGCAATGCTACCAAATACTAATTGATTGTATGTAAACTTCTGACCCACTGGGAATGTGATGAAAGAAATAAAAGCTGAAATAAATAATTCTCTCTACTATTATTCTGACATTTAACATTCTTAAAATAAAGTGGTGATGCTCACTCACCTAAGACAGGGAAATGTTACTAGGATTAAATGTCAGGAATTGTGAAAAACTGAGTTTAAATGTATGTAAACTTCCAACTTTACTGGGGGCCAGGAATATAACTCATTCAAGTTTCTTTGAAGAATGTTTAACACTTTTTTGGTTACTACATGATTCCATATGTGTTATGTCATAGTTTCGATGTATTCAGTTTTATTCTACAATGTAAAAAATAGTGCAAATAAAGAAAAACCCTTGAATGAGTAATATTCCAAACTTTTGACCGGGGGTGTATGTATATACAGTATATATATACAGCACCAGTCAAAGTTTGGACACACCTACTCATTCAAGGGTTTTTCTTTATTTTGACCATTTTCTACATTGTAGAATAAAACTGAATACATCAAAAGTATGACATAACACATATGGAATCATGTAGTAACGAGAAGAAGAAGAAGGGATTCAGGTTTTAGTATAGGGAGTCTTAGACCGGCGGTCGGACAAGCAGGAAGCAGTGTGCGTGTACGTACGTGTGTGGAAGTGAATTAAACATCTACCACCATCTCTCCTCTACCCCCTGACGTCTTGGAATCCATGTTATGACATTAACCTCCATCAATGGCTCAGGTCTCTACATTATTTAAAGGCAATTACACCGCCACTATAACCCACCACTGTATGGCTGAACAATCGCCATGGATTCTCCGGGAAATTTGCATTTTTTTAATGGAATGAAACCGCATGGAAATGGATGATATGAAAAGAGAGAGAGAGAGAGACTCTATACAGTATTTTATCCTCCTTTTCATTCTCCTCCTCTTTCTACTCCTCTAAAAGTGAGTGTGCATCAAGAACTAAAAGATATTAAACCGAGTTCTCATTATTGAGCAGAGAGACCGGTTGAAAGGAATATGGTGCTGAGGTAGTCGTTAGCTTGTTAGTGTATCCGCACACTGAGTGAATGGGGAATACTACAATAGATTAGCGTAGCATAGGAGAGGATAGAGTGACATGCTATAGCAGAGGTCAAGGTTCATGACCATATAATGTAGGGTAAGCTCGCTACTCACCGTGACATCACACGTTCAAGCAAAGATTAGAGAATTTGTTCAGAGGATTCTCAGTTAGTGTAAACAGGTCATTGTCTGTGTATGTGTATGATAGAGTCAAACAGACGTAGAGAGAGTGTGATCTAACAAGCTTTTATTGTACAATTAAGCAGCTTCAATGTGACATCTACAGAATCAAGAGAAAGACCCCTTTGTCTTTCCACACAGTTTTTTTGTAGTGTTTTCCTCACATAGGAAAGAACAGTAAGCCACTGAAGACGTGTTTAT
Source organism: Thymallus thymallus (assembly GCA_023634145.1). NCBI lineage: Eukaryota > Metazoa > Chordata > Actinopteri > Salmoniformes > Salmonidae > Thymallus > Thymallus thymallus. The sequence goes on from CM042423.1 coordinate 9,708,377, forward strand.
TCAAATCATCAATCTGCAATCTGATGGAAGCAGAATGAAGACCACATTTGTCCAGCATCAGAGTCCCTGCACTGGATACATACTGATTGTATCAGTCATTGTATACATTCTGATTGTATCCATTCTTGGATACCTACTGATTGTATCTGTCATTGCATACATACTGATTGTATCCTTCTCCTCCTTCTCTTTCCTCTCCCCTCCTCCTATTTTGAATGGAACATTCCCTTAACCTAAATGTCCAAAAAGTAATGCAGACACATTGAATGCAGCAAAGGTAAGAAGGAAAACTATTTGAGTGGAACATCTATTTAACATAGAAATCACCACCTCGCTGCCAATGTTGGTTGCAATTACCCACAGCATAGTGTACATCGTATAGAACACATGAATGTTAACAATAGTGTATGTTTTCACAAACTTAATGTTTTTGTAGTCACTAATGTAGGATTTTGGTAGTAGAACTGTACTTTTAATGTGTAATTTGAAAAAGTATTTTATGATGCTTGAAACATGAGTGATCTGCTATGAATTCATTGCTGTTATTGTGAAATAAAGATTGTATCCTAAAAGACTTCAAGCTAAAATCCTAAAATCCACTTCAAGCAGTGCAGATGAAGGGGAGGAGACAGGTTAAATAACTATTTTTATTCCTTGAGACAACTGAGACATGGATTGTGTACCATTCAGAAGTTGAACAGACCAGGCAAAAGATGCCTTTGCACGGGGTATGGTAGTAGGTGCCAGGCACACCGGTTTGAGTGTGTCAAGAACTGCAACGCTGCTGAGTTTTTCAAGCTCAACAGTTTTACCGTGTGTATGTATCAAAAATGGTCCACCACAAACCCAAAGACATCCAGCCAACTTGACACAACTGTGGGAAGCATTGGAGTCAACATTGGCCCTGTGGAATGCTTTCGACACCTTGTAGAGCCCATGCCCCGACGAATTGAGTCTGTTCTGAGGGCAAAAGGGGTGTAACGCAATAGTAGGAAGGTCATCCTAATGCTTTGTACACTCAGCGTATATTTCTCTCAAGACTGCAGGTAACAAATGTAGCCGAGTTCAAACTAACATGCCTCCAGTGTTTCTAGTTGCATCCCTGTTTCTAGTTGCATCCCTGTTTCTAGTTGCATCCCTCCTGCCAAAGACCTTTGTGACTTAGGCATTCAGATAGTTATCCTTTTTCAGCTAGCTATGAGTTGATATTCAAATATTTCCAAATATGAGTACAATCAAGTTCTTTCTAAAAGCCTGCTTTATACAATGAGAATTGGGCCATTTTGACCCACACCTAAGATGTCATTATACAATAGGTATAATCTTTGCAATATTGGTGTTGGTGAGTCTAACATGAAATCTCAAACCTAACCCAAACCAGAATTCTGTGTAATTTCTCTGTTTCAAGATATGTGAGTTTTAGAACCATAATGTTTCACCTGTGCATCTTCCTACCATCAGGGTGCAGGGTACAGTCTTTGCCAGTGAGAACCAATAAGGGCCTAGCTTTGTACCTGCCTCCAGAAGGCTACTGGGTGAGAAGGGCTGCATTCTGGTCTACTAGGCCCTCAGCACCACCATCTCCCCTGAAGTACTAGCACCATCTCCCCTGAAGTACTAGCACCATATCCCCTGATGTTCTAGCACCATGTCCTACTCTTCAGGATTTATCTTCAGTGAGGTGCCTCCCCATTTCATTCCGCTTGTTTCAAATTTACAAATACAAATTTAGCAACTCAACAAGTGTACTGAATACGCCTTTAGTTTCCATCACAATATTGTGTTCATTGTTTCACAGCCCTTTAAGTAATGGGTTGGAATTACAGAGAGAGCCTAGGGCAGATGAATCAAAAGAGAAACCGGAATTGTAACTTCCTGTCACAACTGTGTGTGTAAGCAGACCAAGGCGCAGCGCAGTGATAGTTCGACATACTTAATTATTTGAATCTATATAAACTTGACGAACTATACAAAAAACAAGAACATACAACAAACATGGCTACACTTACGTCTTTCCAGACTGACATGCAAGACAATGACCCACAAAAAGGTGTGGTACATGACACTTAATATAGGATCCTCAATCAGAGACAACGCATAGCAGCTGCCTCTAATTGAGGACCCAATACAACACAACACAACACAGAACTAGGATACTAGATCTGTCAGGCTCTGACCATGGCCAAATAGAGTAGCAAAAGGCTATTGTATGGCCAGAGCCTGACACTTCCGATCTGATGTTCAAGATTTCTTGTCGGTTGCAAGAAATAATAGTGGATACATTACATGAAAATATACTAAAAATAAACAATAGTTACAAAATAGCAAAGTTGGGTCGGAGCATGCAAAACGGAGGCCATCCAGTGATCAAAAGTATATGGACACCTGCTCGTCGAACATCTCATTCCAAAATCATGGGCATTAATATGGAGTTGGTCCCCCCTTTGCTGCCATAACAGCCTCCACTCTTCTGTTAAGGCTTGGAACATTGCTGCAGGGACTTGCTTCCGTTCAGCCACAGGAGCACTATTGAGGTCGGCAACACTACTGTAAGTTGCTCTGGATAAGAGCGTCTGCTAAATGACGTAAATGTAAAATGTAAACGTTTAGGCCTGGCTCACAGTTGGCGTTCCAATTTATTGTAAAGATGTTTGATGTGGTTGAGGTCAGGGCTCTGTGCAGGCCAGTCAAGTTCTTCCACATCGATCTCGGCAAACCATTTCTGTATGGACCTCGCTTTGTGCATGGGGCATTGTCATGCTGAAACAGGAAAGGGCCTTCCCCAAACTGTTGCCACAAAGTTGGAAGCACAGAATCGTCTAGAATGTAATTGTATGCTGTAGCGTTAAGATTTCCCTTCACTGGAACTAAGTGGCCTAGCCCGAACCATTAAAAACAGCCCTAGACCAAAATTCCTCCTCCACCAAACTTTGCTGTTGGTACTATGCATTCGGGCAGGTAGTATTCTCTTGGCATCCGCCAAACCCATATTTGTCCGTTGGACTGACAGATGGTGAAGCGTGATTCATCACTCCAGAGAACGCATTTCTACTGCTCTTCAGTAAGGCCAATCTACCTCCAATGTTTTTCTATGGAGATTGCATGGCTCTGTGCTCAATACTACCTGTCAGCAATGAGTGTGGCTGAAATAGCCAAATCCACTAATTTGAAGGGTTGTCCACATACCTTTGTATATATACTGTAGGTCTTAAGCAGGTGAATGATTCATTTTCTAATGATTATGCAAGCTAGCTAGCTAGCTATGGCTCCATACAGAATCAAGCTAGCTAGCTAGCTTAAAAATATCTTGCAAAATAACTTTACTTACTTTACTTTCAGTAGCTAGCATCAGACTACAACATGCTGTAGAGTTTCAAACTCTTAATAACAATGGCTTGGACAATAGCTTCAAAGAACGTATTACAATGGAGTAAAAAGCTTGCTACCTAGCCATAAAAGAAAGACATTTAAACATGACAGCTAACAGCTGAGCTTTTTTGGTGGACATTGCACAGTGGTCAGTGGTAACCTGGTAACACACGTCGTAATTGACAGGTGGTTGCACCCGACAACACAGCCCATGTGAGCTGTCACCAACCAACCAGTGCTGGTCTATGAAAACCTAATTTGATAGGTTAGAAGAAACAAGTTCCACCTCCCAGAGCTCCTGTTCTTTCTCCTTGCTTGCAAATCGCTGTTTGCACATCTACAAATATTTTTGGCACAGTAGGGCACTAAATCACTGAGCAAGTGAAATTGACATGTGCAGTTGTACAGATACAAGTTTTCAAATGCGATTACAACTACAAATTATTCTTTCATGCTCATAATTCATTAGTTACACACTTTCAAATTGTGTTTAAAACTACAAATCTATTCTACACGCTCAAATTATTGACTTAACTTCATAATTTCATTGATGTCTCTGTGATGGGTGAGCGGGGCGGCCATATTTGGTGTACTGATTCTCCCCATCATGGATTTAACAATTCAATGATTTTAAATCCTTTCTAATTTAAATTCTGATGGTAAAGATGGCAATGAGAAGTTGAACCCCTTAACCACAGATCTCAGACTGAGGCTGAGCCTCAATTGGCACTCTTTTCCCAACATAATACACTCTTTTCCCAACATAATTTATACCTGGGCGACTCAGAAGAGTTAAGTACCCTCACTTTCATGTGAATTAAATTCAGAGCATGTTGGGAGTGCGTTGGTCTAAATTTTCACGGAGAATCTGATCGTCTCATCGGTTCGACCTTCTATGACATTAGCAAATCACGAGCCATTCACCACAGAGCCCAGGGGTGTTCCCAAATCATAGCACATCTCAGTATGGATTGAGCCCAGTGCAAACAATGCATGTATCATCTCATCAGCTGGTAACTTTTTTCCTGCTGTGACAAGTACATTTGCTGCAGCATTGCCTGCATAGCCTATAAACACAATGAGACTGATAGAACATATCAAAACGTTTCGCTTAAAATGTTGACAAACTATTATTTCTTCACAATGCGCACACGGCAATACTCATAAATGTTCCCACTTTTTTTTTTTTAAAAGGAACGAGGAGAGAACAACTAGCATGGGTTGCTAATATGACATAGGACTTTGCATTTGGCTGCTGGAATAACTTTTATTTGAATGCCTAGAGAACAGAAGAGAAATGCTGGTTTCCAAGGCGTATGAGGAAGTTTTTATAAAATAATTCCCTCAACGTTTTCTATAGTTGGATTTTGGCTATAGGTTACTTTGAAGCAAGGTAAGACATGGCTCATTATATTACGTAAACAGGCATTGTCCTTTCTCTCTGCTCTTGTGACCATTGCTCACTGCTCAGTGACCATTGCTCACTGGTCACCCCCAAAGCCAACACCTCCTTTGGTCGCCATTCCTTCCAGTTCGCTGCTGCCAATGACTGGAACGAATTGCAAAAATCATTGAAGCTAGAGGTTCCTATCTCCCTCAACAACTTTAAGCATCAGTTGTCAAAGCTGCTTATCGATCACTGCACCTGTATATAGCCCTTCTGTAAATAGCCCACACTACTACCTCATCCCCATATTTATTTTTGTTTATTTTCACTAATCTTGCACTCCAGTATCTCTATTTGCACATCATAATTTGCACATCCTTCATTCCTGTGTTAATGATGATAATTCTTTAATTTATTTCACCACTATAGTCTATTTATTGTCCTACCTCCCAACCTTACTGCATTTTTGCACTACATTTTGCACTCTGTATATAGATTTTCTATTGTGTTTTTGACTGTTTGTTTAATGTGTAACTCTGTGTTGTTATTTGTCGCACTGCTTTGCTTTGTCTTGGCCAGGTCGCAGTTGCAAATGAGAACTTGTTCTCAACTGACCTACCTGGTTAAATAAAGGTGAAATAAAAAAATAAATAAAAAATTGATGTCGACAGGATCAGGTATTAATCAAGCATTATGGCCAATCAAAGCTCTATAGTTTTAAATTGTCCTGCCACTTTTTTTCCCCGTGTGCTATCAGGACCACATCGGACATGTGACAAATACAATTTGATTTGATTTGACATCGACTGATATGAATTGCTTGTTGGGCCATGTGGTGGGGGCTTTACAATAAGTTGGTTCTGGTGCTGTTGGAAGTGAATCTGATGGTTGTCTGCTGCATATCATTTGAGCTTTAGCCACAGTCTCTCTGAATCTGTTGGGGAATACTCACCTGTTCTTCCCCCTACTGTCCCCTAAGGTGAATTCTATCATAAGTTACTGAAAAGCAGCCACCCAGGGATTCATACCATGAGGACCAAATGGATAACTTAGTGTTTTAAACCTCTTGGAGGCCATCTACACACACAGTCTCACTCACAGTCACGCAAGCAATCGCACACACGCACAGCCAAGAACACACACATAGAAACCCAGGCAACTACATCTTTATTAACCTCCACTGTAAATCATCTGACGGGGGAAAAGAGAGGCTGTGAGAGAGAAGAGAGAGAGGGAGAGAAAATGGTGGAGAGAAAATCATTGCTAAAATTATAATGATCAGAACAAATCGCCTCTGACACGTTAGGCCTGGTTTGCATGTGTCGGTGGTGGCTCAGGGACGGAGGAGAGGGGAGTGAGTGTTAGAGCCATTCGACAGCAGTATCTGCCCTCCATACACCCCATCCCCCAACCCCTCCATCACCGGCCTTCTTAATTGGTTTTAGTGCATGTCTTGGCACCGTCGGTGGCCAGTCTTAGTTGAATTAGTCTCCCTGATTACTCATCTACATCTCCCTGAAGACATGATACCATGAGCGGGGGACCAAGAGGAGGAGGAGAGGAGCGAGGGAGGAGAGAGGAGGAGGGATAAGTGGTCAGGAGGTTAGAGAGGAAGATTGGCATTGTGAAGAGGCGTGTTTATCCTCCAATCACAGTTTGGAGGGCCGCGTTCTTTCGTCTCCCCTCAGTATTTGGCTGACACCCTCACATGACACACACACACACACACACAAAAGCAGAAATACCAACCGACCGACATGGGAAATTTGCTCTTTGACTATTTAGTCCAGTAGGTTTCATCAAGGACAAAGCCCCCACTTCTATGTCAAAGGTAATAAAACAAAAACCTTACAGTAAATACTAAGATCAGCAAAAACTGTTTTTTATTACAGTATTTAACTGTAAATGCTACAGTATACTACAGTCATGTACGCAAAAACAGTGCAGTGAATACTACCGTAAAGTCTGCAAGAATACTATAATCTTTATACCATAGTATACTATAGTATGTTTTCATGTGGGACACCCACACACACCCAATGCACCCACCTCCCACTCACACACACATTCTCTAGTCGCTCCCCATCACTTCCTGTCTATACCCCTCAGGCAGGTAGTTCATCCCAGAACCATGCCTCAGCATCCCTCTCTCTCTGTGTAAAATGTTATTTACTGACCCTCTACTGGAGAGAGAGGAGCGGCTGTTTGCTGTTGATGTCACTTGCCTCGCTCGCCCCGGAGACATGCACGCACACACCATATACATACATAAACTCTCTCACACACACATGCACACACATCCCACTGCATTGTAAAGCCAGACTATGCCTGGAAGAGAGACTACAGAGAGAGATAGAAGACCTGCCTGATTGCCTTTGAGATGCTGTATGACCACACTGTAGCCAGGCTGAAGACACAGCACCATGTTGACCCCTGGTGGTAACTGTGGAGAACTGCAACACTAACAGCTTTCAATCTCCATAGGCCTACAGCAAGAGACGGGTGTTTCAGAAAATAATTATGTTAAGAAGTGCTTAATTTGTAAATCAGGAGGTGCCGGAAGCCTCTCTCTCTAGTATTGTTATGCTTTATGAAACAATGTTGTTCGCTCAATAGGGCTATTTGGAAGTTTATAAAATATTTTGGTAGCCTACAGGCAGATTAGTCTTCTCTTTTCTGCAGGAGCCATTTGCTTTCCAACAATTAGATTTTCCGCGATTATATTTGAAATATTGCGAAAGGCCAGTTCTGTCTGCATACTGTTTGTTCACTGACAAATTTGCTGCGCGTTCCAGACTGTAGGCTCTGCCTTGTTATTGGGCTACACACAATCCATAGCTAGGCTATTTTTTTTAAATAAGATATTGATCCTCTGTGGCTAAATTATAGACCTACTCCTGGTGAATTATTTAATTTCTTTCTGAACAGAAAGTAGTAATTCTTAAACTTTGGCAAATGCATTTCTATTTATCAGGAGTGCTGCAGCACCTCCAGCCCCCTTCCCGTGGCTATGATTTTATAAAGATGTAAAGATGAGAGTTGCAGGCTCATGTCTATCAGAGCGGAGAGAGGGAGAGAGATCATATAATCTCATTCTAGCTCCATGAGAGATACTCTCACCACAGCAACGGCCATACACCTATCTAGTCCTTTCAGATACTGAACAAAAATGTAAACACAACATGTAAAGTGTTGGTCCCATGTTTCATGAGCTGAAATAAAATATCCCAGAAATGTTCCAAACACACAAAAAGCTTATTTATCAACAATTTTGAGCATACATTTGTTTACATTCCTGTTAGTGAGCATTTCTCCTTTCCCAAGATAATCCATCCACCTGACAGGTGTGGCATATCAAGAAGCTGATTAAACAGAATGATCATTACACAGGTGCACCTTGTGCTGGAGAAAATAAAAGACCAATATAAAATATGACATTGGGAGCGTGCAATTGGCATGATGACTGCAGGAATGTCCACCAGAGCTGTTACCAGAGAATTGAATGGTAATTTCTCTACCCTAAGCCACCTTCAATATCGTTTTAGAGAATTTGGCAGTACGTCTCAGGACCAGGACCTCCACATCTGGGTTCTTCACCTTCGGGATCGTCTGAGACCAGACTCCTGGACAGCTGATGAAACTGTGGGTTTGCACAACTGAAGAATTTCTGCACAAACTGTCAGAAACCGTCTCAGGTAAGCTCATCTGCATGCTCATCGTCATCACCAGGGTCTTGACCTGACTGCAGTTCGGCGTCGTAACCGACTTCAGTAGGCAAATTCTCACCTTTGATGGCCACTAGCACACTGGAGAAGTGTACTCTTCACAGATGAATCCCGGTTTCAACTGTACCGGACAGATGGCAGTCGTGTGAGCGAGCGGTTTGCTGATGTCGCGATTATGGTGTGGACAGGCATAGGCTACGGACAACAAACAAAATTGCATTTTATCGATGGCAATTGGAATACACAGAGATACCGTTACGAGATCCTGAGGCCCAATCTCCTACCATTCATCCGCCGCCATCTCCTCATGTTTCAGCATTATAATGCACAGCCCCATGTCGCAAGGATCAGTACACAATTCCTGGAAGCTGAACATGTCCCAGTTCTTCCATGGCCTGCATACTCACCAGACATGTCACCTATTGAGCATGTTTGGGATTCTCTGAATCGATGTGTACGACAGCGTGTTCCAGTTCCCTCCAATATCCAGCAACTTCGCACAGCCATTGAATAGGAGTGGGTCAATATTCAACAGGACACAATCTACAGCCTGATCAACTCTATGCAAAGGAGATGTGTTGTGCTGCATAGGATTAGAGCTCAAGACTGCCATCAATGCCTACATCGCTGAGCAGCTACAGTACAGGTGGAGATGGACATTGCTGCTGTGAGTATATGACACACATGAGATCCATGGGCTGGGCTGGGTAGATGAAGGGGCCTTGAGTTGAAAAGAAAAGTAGCTATCTAAGCTTTTTCAAACGTTTCCTCTACATTTCCTACCATCTCAATCTATTGTCTGACTGTTCTATTTTTCGAGGATTGTTTTTTTCCTGCACTAATATCTGCTTATTCCTGTTGTTCATTATTTTTCTATTTTCTCTCACTTGCTATCCTTTCACTTTTTTATTTTTCTCCCCTTCCTTCCTCCCTCCCTCCCTCCCTCCCTCCATCCCCCCCATTTCATTATGGGGCAGCAGGTAGCCCAGTGGTTAGAGTGTTGGCGCTGTAACCGAAAGGTTGCTAGATTGAATCCCCGAGCTGACAAGGTAAAAAGTTAACCCACTTTTTCCTAGGCTGTCATTGTAAATAAGAATTTGTTCTTAACTGACTTGCTAAGCAGTCCGCCCCACCGGTTAAATAAAGGTTAAACAAAATAATAATAATTAGCAGTGTGAGAATTTTTGTTTCCAAAGCTAGAGTGTGCTAGTGATATATATGTACCTCTGGTATTTTAGTGTGTGAGGGCTATTCTTGTATTCAGGAGTGGAATAGCATGCCCATACACATAAACACACACACATACTCTTTTCACCAGCTGTACCAATATCCTGTGGAATTTCCATTACTGTAGAAAACTGTGTCACACACAAACACACACACACACACACACACACACACACACACACACACACACACACACACACACACACACACACACACACACACACACACACACACGCCTCTCTCCAACATTCTCTCTCTTATATCTCTCCCTTTCTCTCTCTCCCTTTCTCTCTCTCTCACTATCTCCCTTACACACAGACACACACAGACACACACCTGTCCGTTAAGCTTGTTGTGGTTTCGTTTTTTAAATAAAGATCTAAGAACTAAATTCAAAGGCTCCATCTGTTGTCAGAATGTGATCCCTATGCCGTGCGTAATAATAACGAACACACACACAGGCCTCGCCACCTGCTGGACCAGTTCTATTAATAACATCACACACTGGACACTGGTCATCTGGGACCACTGCACTGGACACTACTGTACAGGCCTGGGTTTCCCTAAGGCCTGTGTGTGTGTGTGTGTGTGTGTGTGTGTGTGTGTGTGTGTGTGTGTGTGTGTGTGTGTGTGTGTGTGTGTGTGTGTGTGTGTGTGTGTGTGTGTGTGTGTGTGTCTGTGTGTGTGTGTGTGTGTGTGTGTGTGTGTGTGTGTGTGTGTGTGTGTGTGTGTGTGTGTGTGTTTAGAGAGAAGCTGAACTCATAGAGGGCTTTGGATTACTTTCCAATAAAGAAAGTGAGACGTCTAAGTTAGTTCCGAAAGAAAACACCACTTTTACATTTAACCATTTATCAGAAAAGACTACAAAGCATGTCTTGCTGTTAGGTTCTGCTCTTTCAGGGTAGCTCACTGCCAGAGCGAAGCGTCCTATAAAGATGATAAAATAACTGTATACATGCAGTGAGCACGATACGCTATACCAAATCCCCTGAAGGAAGAAACAAAGAAGCCACAGGTGGAGGATGAGGTAGTGGTCGAATATCAGAAAACAGCAAGCATAGCGTGTAACAGCTAGCTACAGCAGCAACGCAGAGGCAACAAGAGACACTAGTGCATGCATGCGCGTGACATCTGAAATCCAGGAAGCATGTGTCAAAATGTCCCTGCAGTGGATTCTTTTTAATGCTGATCTTAACTTTTTTCTTTTTATGTCTCCGCCATCATTTCCTATGACTGAAAACCAGGGGTTGGAACAGGTTCAGGGAACAGAAACAGAATAAGAACCGGGAACGAAAGCGATCAATACCATTCCTGAACAGAACCCTTATTTTAAAAGCATGGGAACTGGTTAGTAACATTCTTTAATAATGTTATTTTACATTCTGGGCATTTTTTCCCAGTCCCACAAAACACGCAACAAAGCACCTATGCAAAGCCCTCCCTCTGTCAATCAGAAACTTCTTCCAGTGTCTGCCTGCCAGCTAAATATCTGTGCCAGTGTGAGAGGAAGGATATAAACCAGTTGGAACCGGTCCAGAACTTTATTTTGCTGGTCGTAACAGTGGAACGGAACAAACTAATTAATGGTTCTGTTCAGAATGAAACGATTGGAAAATGATTTTGGTTCCAATCCCTGACGAAGACAGATCAGGACAGCGATCATTAACCTCGATTTACATTTATACTTCAACGAGTCGGCAGCTTTGAACGTTCTGCTTACTCCCGACCAGGCTCTAATCCCTGGGACTCGAAAGAGGATGCGGCGGTGAAAGAAAGGCAGGTGAGATGGCATCCTGACCAGACTACGTCGGCATGCAAATAGACAGCCATTGCCCTCCGTTCAAGACTATCCTACCAATGGGACCTGAAAAACTGTAATATTCTATATTTCTCAGAGTCACGGCTGAACAAGGACATGGATAATATACATCTCGCTGGTTTTTCTGTGCATCGTGAAGACCGGACGGCAGACTTCGGTAAGACGAAGGGAGGAGGGGGGTGTCTCTTTACTAACAACAGCTGGTACGCATTCTCCAATGTTAAGGAAGTCTCAAGTTTTTGCTCTCCTGAGTTAGAATACCACTTGATAAACTGCAGACCATGCTATTTACCAAGATTCGTAGTGGCTATTTATCACCACAAACCATTGCTGACACTAAGACCGCATTCAACGAGATGTAAGGGCCATAAGTAAACAAGAAAAGGCACATCCAGAGGTGTCATTTTCTCGTGGCCGGTGATTTTATTGCAGGGAAACTGAAATCCGTCAAGTGGATGCTAAGCTATAGGACTGTTTTGCTAGTACAGACTGGAATATGTTTCTGGGATCCATCCGATAACATTGAGGAGTTTAAGACATCAGTCACCGGCTTCAAGTCCATCTATGATGCCGTCCCCACAGTGATCATATGTACAGTGCATTAGGAAAGTACCTCTTGACCTTTTCCACATTTTGTTATGTTACAGCCTTATTCTAAAATGTATTTAAAAAAACCAAAAAAACATCCCTCTACACACAATACCTTATAATGACAAAGCAAAAACATTTTTTGGACATTTTAGCAAATGTATTAAAAGTACAAAACTGAAATATCATATTTACATAAGTATTCAGAGCTTTTACTCAGTACTTTGTTGAAGCACCTTTGACAGCGATTCTTCTTGGGTATGATGCCACAAGCTTGGTATATCTGTGTTTGGGGATTTTTTTTTTACCCATTCTTCTCTGCAGATCCTCTCAAGCACTGTCAAGTTGGAGGGGGAGCGTCACTGCACAGCTATTTTCAGGTCTCTCCAGAGATGTTCGATCGGGTTCAAGTCTGGGCTCTGGCTGGGCCACTGAATGACAACCAGAGACTTGTCCCGAAGCCACTCCTGCATTGTCTTGGCTGTGTGCTTAATAGCACAGGGTCTGAATACTAATGTAAATAAGGTATTTCTGTTTTTAATTTTTTATACACATGCAAACATTTCTAACAACCTGTTTTTGCTTTGTCATTATTGGTTATTGTGTGTAGATTAATTAATAAATATAATAAGATCGAATCCTACTACACCGGCTTTGTTGGTCGACGGATGTGACAGATTACAAAGGGTAACCCATCCGCGATCTGCCCAGTGACGCAAGCCTACCAGATGAGCTAAATGCCTTCTATGTTCGCTTCGAGGCCAGCAACACTGAACCATGCATGATAGCACCATCTGTTCCGGACGACTGTATGATCTTGCTCTTCATGTCCAAAGTGTGTCAGACCTTTAAACAGGTTAACATTCGCAAGAATGCTGGGCCAGACGGAATACCAGGATGATACTCAGAGCATGCGCTGACCAGCTGGCAAGTGTCTTCACTGACATTTTCAGCCTCTCCTTGACCCGATCTGTAATACTAACTTGGTTCAAGCAGCCCACAATAGTCCCCGTGGCCAAGAACATTAAAGTAACCTGCCTAAATGACTATCACATCAACACCATCATCCCAGACACTCTGGACCTACTCCAATTTGCATACCGCCCCAACAGATCCACAGATGCCGCAATCTCTATTGCACTCCACACTGCCCTCACCCACCTGGACAAAAGGAATAACCATGTAAGAATGCTGTTCATTGACTACAGCTCAGCGTTCAACACCATAGTCCCCACAAAGCTCATCACCAAGCTCAAGACCCTGGGACTGAACACCTCCCTCTGCAACTGGATCCTGGACTTTCTGACAGGCCACCCCCTGGCGGTGAGGGTAGGCAACAACACATACGCCACGCTGACCATCAACACTGGGGCCCCTCAGAGGTACAGTATGTGCTTAGTCCCCTCCTGTACTCCCTTTTCACCCACGACCGTGTGGCCACGCACAACCTCAACACCATCATCAAGTTTGCTGAAGACAAGGGTGTGGTAGGACTGATAACCGACAACGTTGAGGCAGCCTATAGGGAGGAGGTCAGAGACCTGGCAGTGTGGTGCCAGGACAACAACCACTCCCTCAAGATAAAGGAGCTGATCGTGGACTACAGGAAACGGAGGGGGGAGCACGGTGTCCACATCACTAAGGAGTTCCTCTGTGTCCACATCACTAAGGAATTAACATGGTCACAGTTGTGAAGAGGGCACGACAGTGCTTCTTCCTGCTCAGGAGGCTGAAAAGATTTGGTATGGTCCTTTAGATCCTCAAAAGGTTCTACAGCTGCACCGTTGAAAGCATCTTGAATGGCTTCATCACCACTTGGTACGGCAACTGCAAGGCACCCGACTGCTTTGGCACCCGACTGCAAGGAAGGCTGTATCACAACCGGACATGATTGGGAGTCCCATAGGGCGGCACACATTTGGCCCAGCTTCGTCCGAGTTTGGCCGGTGTCATTGTAAATAAGACTTTTTTCTTAACTGACTTGCAAAATTAAATTAAATTTGAAAAATATATATATAATTTAAAAAATTATAATAATAAGGCGCTACAGAGGGGGGTGAGTACGAGCTCCCTGCCATCCAGGAACTCTATACCAGGCGGTGTCAGAGGAAGGCCCAAAAAATTCAGCCACCCTATTCATAGACTGTTCTCTCTGCTACCTCACAGCAAGCAATACCAGTGCCACAAGTCTGGAACCAACTGGATCCTGAATAGCTTGCCATAAGATTTCTAAACAAGGGTGCTAAATAGCTAATCAAATGACTACCCGGACTTCCTGCATTGACCTTTTTTGCACTAACTCTCTTGCACTGACTCTGGTCCTTAATCACTCATTCACTCAGGACTTATTTATTCATTCAGGTCTGAATATACTTACTCATGTACAGTTGTAACATCATATCACGTGCAATATTGCAAGTCATTCTTGGACTTAACTTACGTAGTCATTCACTCAGGAATGCATTTTAGTATCTGTCAGTTGTATCTTTTTTTTTTCATTGCTTTTAGTTTATCGAATGTGCAATATCTGTAATTAAACCCTGCGCACTAAGGACTGTATTATAAGGGAATTACTATTATTACTCCAAATTTTATCATACACACATTTAGCTATTTAAGTATCTCTTAATTTAACCATGCAAAATATTCACTTACCTGTACATTTAACTGTATACTTACCTGTACAGCTAATTTAACCATGCTAAATTTTCACTTACCTGTTCATTTAACCAGTATGTCTATTAAGTAAACTATTATTACCCTCGCTCATAACATACGCATTTTTAGCTATTGAAGTATTTCTCTGCCATCGACCTGTATAGTATAGTTAACCATGCACCATCCACCAATGTATAGTGTACATATTCAGCCAACCACTCATACTATGCAATGTCTTTATAGCTTTTTTAGCACTCCAGTCTTGATGGACAATTTAATTATTTTCTTTGGATCTTGAACACTGAATGGACCTCTTAAGATGTAACTGACTGGAAAAAAAATAAGATAATATTATCATGGAGAGAAAACATGTTTTCAATTGATGTGTATGGAATGGATAGAGAAGATGGTAGCAATGTAAACAGAAGCCTTGTCATTCAGCAGTACTGTAGCTTGACTGTAAGGCATCATCGTTGTGCACCTCCTCAATCCAATAGCCCTTCCAAACATCTCACTACATTTGAGTTCATCCTTCTTGAAAACTGAATGGCCATCGTGATGTTACAGACTGGGGAAAAATTCTAAAATCGGTAACGTGGGATATTGAAAGTTGCTTGGTACAAATGTAAAAACGAAAGAGGCCTTGACATTCAGCAGTAGCTTGACTGTAAAGCATCACTTCTGTTATGCGTTTCAAGTCAATAACAAGGGTGCTAAATAGCTAATCAAATGACTACCCGGACTTCCTGCATTGACCTTTTTTGCACTAACTCTCTTGCACTGACTCTATGCACACATACTGGACTCTACCCCACTCACACAAATTTACACTGACACCCCAACACACACATACACACACACACACATACGCCCACACACACACACACACACACACATACTATGCGCACACATGCATACTGATGCCAATCACACACACGCATACACACGCACACACACTTTCACACTCACCACATACGCTGTTGCTACTAGGACTGTTAAGGTGATCGTATTACCTCCACACCGGCGGTCACATGTCATGAAGGCAGTCAAATTCCACGTGAACTTTTAGTCACGGTAATTAGGCTTCTCCAAGCTCTGATGCTGCTGATGGTCATTAGTAGCCTACCAAACTTGCTACAACCTGGTACTCAGCACTCCGTCATATACAATTACATAGATATATACACATTACAGAGATAGAGACAAAAAACTGCTTATAATATATTCGATCCAAATATGTTGTATAATTATAATTATATTGTTAGACCTGAAACAGTCTTCCTCACCTCAAGTTCAACTGTCAGTTGGAACACCGGGGCACACTGCCTTCATATCATAGGCCTGCAGTAGCTAAAACTTAATAATAGCCACACCATAAATTAATAAAACCAAAACTTACCTTGACTTGGAAGAGTTCCATTGTTGGATAGCCTTAGCCAGCTATCTAATATAGCATCCCTCTCTGTTTGAGCTGGGTGTTTGAGCAGGCTAAAATAGCTACAGTAGCTAACTGTTCAAAACTGTTTAACTATTGTCTTTCTCTCTCTTTGAGTCAACTACTCACCACATTTTCTGCACTGCAGTGTTAGCTAGCTGTAGCTTAAGCTTTCAGTACTAGATTAATTCTCTGATCCTTTAATTGGGTGGACAACATGTCAGTTAATTCTGCAAGAGCTCTGATAGGTTGGAGGACGTCCTCCGGAAGTCGTCATAATTACTGTGTAAGTCTATGGAAGGGGATGAGTGAGAAAACAGAGGAGCTAGCTGTCCTCTGGCTACACCATGGTGCTACCCTACAGAGTGCTGTTGAAGCTACTGGAGAACTTCATTTTAATAAATTATTTGATGACGTGAATCATGTTTCACTGTTTTAATTTTTATGAAATTCACAACCTCCACTGGTACATAGCTACCTCAATTACCTCGTACCCCTGCACATTGACTCTGTAATGGTACTCCCTGTATTTAGACAAATACAATTTCATTTGATTTGATGGGTAGATTCGGTCAACTTAAATAGACCAAATGTAAGTAGAGTGTAAATCCAATTGGTGCAATATCCGCTGATGTAATCAGCTGATGCCACCACACTCGGGTTTCCCTTCTGAACTGGCTTCGCTTTATTTAGAGATACTTACTGTTATTTAGAGATATATGAATGAGAATCATGGGAGAAACCATCCCAGTATACACAAGTAAAGGAGGGGACATGAGCACTTCTTTGTATCCTGCAATGGGCAGTTTGTGTACGTTTTCAGTTCTTCATTCACATCTGTGGTCAATGCCACCTGACTGAACTAGGTGAAATGTGTCATTGTCAACACACACAGCTGGGTATCGAATCCATACAGAGATGAAATGGCTCCCAAAAGAAGTGCACTAAATAGGGAATAGGGTACCATTTTGGGAATCACCCAGGGTGTCCAACACAGTGGCATTATGGGACAGTGGAGCACTGACTGACTGACTGAGACACACACACCACTGTGTTTATATTGAGAGTAGTGCAGGCAGGAGGGCAGGTTCCAGCTACGTCCGCTCAACTCTGAACCTGTCTCAGATTTATGACCTGTTTGTGTTTGTATCCTCTGGCAACACCTCCACCAGGCTCGCCCTCTGACTTCCACAGGAGCAGGGTCAAACAAGTGAGAAATAAAAACAAGAGAGGGAAGGGGAGAGAGAGAGACAGAGTAAGTGGGAGAGAGAGAGAGAGTAGGACAGGGATGGAGGAAGAGGGGGGCGGGGGGGGCAGAAAGAGATTAGGTGGGAAAGTGAGAATAAAGAAAAGAATTTGTGCATTCTTAGGACCAGGCGATTTCCCAGACTGTGTGACCTGACCCGTAGAAA
>CM042423.1:9730996-9958496 GCA_023634145.1 Thymallus thymallus
TTGGAGCCAGCCTGAGTGTGTGTGACAGTGCAGTGTGTGTCCTTTCTCTTTATCTCATCTTCACATTGTGACTTTATCTATTTTGCTCCTCCTCTCTCTTTCTCTCTCTCTCTCTCTCTCTCTCTCTCTCTCTCTCTCTCTCTCTCTCTCTCTCTGTGTCTCTCTCTGTGTCTCTCTCTTTGTCTGTCTGTCTGTCTGTCTGTCTGTCTGTCTGTCTGTCTGTCTGTCTGTCTGTCTGTCTGTCTGTCTGTCTGTCTGTCTGTCTGTCTGTCTGTCTGTCTGTCTGTCTGTCTCTCTCTCTCTCTCTCTCTCTCTCTCTCTCTCTCTCTCTCTCTCTGTCTTTGTCTCTCTGTCTCTGTCTCTGTCTAACTCTCTCTCTGTCTCTGTCTCTGTTTCTGTCTCTGTCTCTGTCTAACTCTCTCTCTGTCTGTCTCTCTCTCTCTCCTCTCTCTCTCTCTATCTCTATCTCTCTGTCTCTGTCTCTGTCTCTCTCTATCCCTCCCTCCCTCTCTTTAACCCATCCTCCCTCCTACTCTCTCTAGGCGTGGACCGACTACAGATTGTCATGGAATCCAGAGGATTATGATAACATAGATGTGCTCAGGATTCCTCCCAACAAGGTGTGGCGGCCAGACATCTACCTCATCAACAAGTGAGACTCCTGTCATGCTCCAAAATAGAATAGCATAGAACACCATACAATATTCCATCACCAAGAGTTTCTAATAGCAGAGAACACCATCCATGTTCCATGACCAAAAGTTTAGAATAGCAGAGAACACCAAACATGTTCCATCCAACTAGCTCTCACAGTCTCACTTCACAATTAGATGTTCATCCAAATTTCAAAGTTTAGTGTTCAAAGTTAAGTTTAGGCATTAACTCAAATTGATTAAGGTTAGGATTAAGTTAGGCATTACATCCGAAAGGTTAGGCATTAACTCTGAATGGTTAAGGTAAGGGTTAAGGTTTGGGAAGGGCTTAAAACAACTTGTTATCACTGGATTTGAACTTGCAACATTTGGAATAAGAGACAGATGTTTACACCATCTGCCATCCCAGCCCTCAAAGCTTTTGCAAAACCGAAACCTACTTGAAGGTAACAGAGCTCACTGCTGCTCCTAGTGGTTGGTTTTCAGGTAATCTCCTAACATCCTCAGACATGGATGGATGTTGAATACTGACTTGTATCACAGGTGTCCTGGCTGGTTCCTTCCCCAATAGTTTAGAATAGCAGATAACACCATCCATGTTCCATGACCAAGAGTTTAGAAAAGCAGAGAACACCATCCATGTTCCATAACCAAGAGTTTAGAATAGCAGAGAACACCATCCATGTTCCATCACCACTTCACCTTTCTCACTGTCAATCGTGAATGATACGTTTTACCGTTGAAACGTCCATGCAGCATCTGCACATCAACCATTTCATCTAAATCAGTTTCATGGGATATGCATTTAGATCTTCTTGAGTTATGTACGCTACAGTGTTGTTTTTTCGCAGCAATTGTAATATTTTATTTGTATTAACATTTTTGTTTTATTCAGATTTTTCAGGGGGTGCTGCAGCACCCCTACTTCCAGTCTGTAGGACATTCCATTTTATTCCCGCACAATAGGCATAATCTCTATTGAAAGATTCAGGTTGATGTAGCCTAGCCTTAGCTGTCATGAATTTGCATATAATTCTGGGTGTGGTGAGTGTTAGTCAGTTAGTGTCCATTACAAAAGGTAAAACAAGAAAAAACAGACCTAAATCAAAGTCTCTACCATTGATCTAAGAAAAAAAGGCACCAGTACTCTAGGTTCTCTAATGCAGAGGTTCCAAACCTTTCCCACCAGCAAATCAATTTCAAAAGCTCTTGAGGACTACCATTCGCACAATATTTTTTACATAAAATATTCACTGTGAAAAGTAATGTAAAATGTCTTATAAAAAAAATACCTACCTACTGTTACAGAGCATACAAAGCTAGCTACATAAACGGTTTAATACAAGAATTCAGTGAGCAGCACCTCCAGAGCAGCAGCAAAGAAAAGGTCCAACGGGCCTCTCAGAAACAGGCCCTTTATATTCTAATCAGACAAATGTTCTTTAAACACCAGCCCGAGAGGCTTGTATGAAGTCACAACAAAAGACAGTGACTTTGCCAGCTGCTACAGAATCACACAGTGTTCGTAAAATGTAATCAATAGAATACTAATCAGTGTGTCCTTGAACCTTCAGTAGCTCTGGCATCAATCACTATCAAATGATTTGAGAACAATCCAGAACAATCGGTAACAAGTCTAGTGACCATCAACCTGTACATAAATGACTGTCACAAACAGAACACTGGAAATCATGTGTATTACAGAAAACATTTAAATATGCTAAGCAGTGTGTTAATTGTACTAAAACATTGGTTGGGGGCCTCCCAGAGCTCTTTTTGAATTATACAGTGTTGTTTTGCACTACTTCACACCCCTTTACTTTTTCCACATTTTGTTGTGTTACAAGGTTGGATTAAAATAGATTTAATTGTCATTCAAATACTAATTATTCAGACCATTTACTCAGTACTTTGTTGAAGCACCTTTGGCAGTGATTACAGCCTCAAGTCTTCTTGGGTATGACGCTACAAGCATGGCACCCCTGTATTTGGGGAGTTCTTCCATTCTTCTCTGCAGATCCTACTAGGGTGGCAGGTAGCCTAGCGGCTAGAGCGTTGGGCCAGTAACTGAAAGGTTGCTGGTTCAAATACCTGAGCCTACAAGGTGTGTGTCTTTTTGTCAATAACAGCTGGTGCGCGATGTCTAATAATAAGAAAGTCTCGAGGTAGAGTACCTCATGATAAGCTGTGGACCACACTATCTACCAAGAGAGTTTTCATCTATATTTTTTGGAGCTGTCTATTTACCACCACAAACCACACTGGCACTAAGGCCGCACTCAAAGAGCTATATAAGGCCATAAGCAAACAAGAAAATGCTCATCCAGAAGCGGCGCTCCTAGTAACCAGGGACTTTAACGCAGGCAAACTTCAATCCGTTTTACCTCATTTCTACCAGCATGTCACATGTGCAACCAGAGGAAAACAACTCTAAACCACCTTTACTCCACAAACAGAGACACACTCAATTTGGCAAATCGGACCATAATTCTATTGTCCTAATTCCTGCTTACAAGCAAAAACGAATGCAGGAAGTACCAGTGACTCGCTCAATACGGAAGTATTCAGATGACGTGGATGCTACGCTACAGGACTGTTTTACTAGCACAGACTGGAATATGTTCTGTGATTCATCCAATGGCATTGAGGAGTATACCACCTCAGTCACTGGTTTCATCAAAGTGCATCGACGACGTCATCCCCACAGTGTGACTGTACGTACATATCCTAACCAGATGCCATGGATTACAGGCAACGTCCGCACCGAGATAAAGGCTAGAGCTACTGCTTTCAAGGAGCGGGACACTAGTCCAGACGCTTATAAGAAATCCCGCTATGCCCTCAGACAAACCATCAAACAGGCAAAGCGTCAATTCAGGACAAATATTGAATGCTACTACACAGGCTCTGACGCTCGTCGGATGTGGCAGGGCTTGCAAACTATTACGGACTACAAAGGGAAACCAGCCATGAGCTGCCCTGTGACGCGAGCCAACCAGACGGGCTAAATTCCTTTTATGCTCACTTCGAGGGAAGCAACACTGAAGCATGCATGAGAGCACCAGCTGTTCTGGATGACTGTGTGATCACGCTCTCCGTAGCAGATGTGAGCAAGACCTTATAACAGGTCAACATTCACAAGGCCGCGGGGCCAGACGGATTACCAGGACGTGTACTCAGAGCATGCTCGGACGAACTGGCATGTGTCTTCACTGGCATTTTCAACCTCTCCCTGACCGAGTCTGTAATACCTACATGTTTTAAGTAAACCACCATAGTCCCTGTGCCCAAGAAAGCGAAGGTAACTTGTCTGAATAACTATCGCCCCGTAGCTGGTCATGGCTCACATCAACAACATAATCCTGGAAACCCTAAACCCACTCCAATTTGCATACCACCCCAGCAGATCCACAGATGATGCAATCTCACTAAACACCACCTCTGCAACTGGATCCTGGACTTCCTGACAGGCCGCCCTCAGTTGGTAAGGGTAGGCAACAACACATATGCCATTCTGACAAGGGGTGTGCGCTTAGTCCCCTCCTTTACTCCCTGTTCACCTACGACTGACACAACAGTGTTAGGTTTGATCGCCGACAACAGCCTATAGGGAGGAGGTCAGAGACCTGGCAGTGTGGTGCCAGGACAACAACCTCTCCTTCAACGTAAATAAGACAAAGGAGATGATTGTGGACTACAGGAACAGGAGACGACAACGCCTTTTCCCGCTCCTGGGGACTGAAAAGATTTGGCATGGATCCCCAGATCCTCAAAAATGTCTACAGCTGCACCATAGAGATGAAGCTGAATGGTTGCATCACCGCCTGGTATGGCAACTACTCAGCATCTGACCGTAAGGCGCTACAGAGGGTAGTGCATACATCACTGGGGCCAAGCTTCCTGCCATCCAGGATCTACAGTACCAGTCAAAAGTTTGGACACACTTACTGATTCCTGAGTTTTAGTAAATTTTTACTATTTTCTACATCAAAAATATGAAATAAAACATATGGAATAATGTAGTAACCAAAAAAGCGTTAAACAAATCAAAATATATTTCATATTTGAGATTCTTCAAGTAGCCACCCTTTGCCTTGATGACACCTTTGCACACTCTTGGCATTCTCTCAACTAGCTTCATGAGGTAGTCACCTGGAATACATTTCAATTAACAGGTGTGCCTTGTTAAAAGTATATTTCTGGAATTTCTTTCCTTCTTAATGCGTTAAGAAGGAAAGAACAAATAATCTTATTTGGTAAAAGAACAAGTCCAAATTATGGCATGAACAGCTCAAATAAGCAAAGAGAAATGACAGCCCATCATTACTTTAAGATATGAAGGTCAGTCAAAACGGAACATTTCAATAACTTTTTTAAGTTTCTTCAAGTGCAGTCGCAAAAACACCATCAAGCGCTATGATGAAACTTGCTCTCATGAGGTGCGCCTCAGGAAAGGAAGACCCAAAGTTACCTCTGCTTCAGAGGATAAGTTCATTAGAGTTACCAGCCTCAGAAATCGGCAATTAACTGCACGTCAGATTGCAACCTAAATAAATGTAACAGACACATCTCAACATCAACTGTTCAGAGGAGACTGCACAAATCAGGCCTTCATGGTCGAATTGCTGCAAATAATCCACTATTAAAGGACACCAATAAGAAGAAGAGACTTGCTTGGGCCAAGAAACACAAGCAATGGACATAAGACCGGTGGAAATCTGTCCTTTGGTCTGATGAGTCTGTGTCTTTGTGAGATGCAGAGTAGGTGAACAGATGATCTCTGCATGTGTGGTTCCCACCGTGAAGCATGGAGGAGGAGGTGTGATGGTGTTGGGGTGCTTTACTTGTGAAACTGTGGGTGATTTTTTTATTCTACCACAGCATTCTGCAGCGATACGCCATCCCATGTGGTTTGCGCTTAGTGGGACTATCATTTGTTTTTCAACAGGACATTGACCCAAATCACACCTCCAAGAAGGAGAGTGATGGAGTGCTGCATCAGATGACCTGGCCTCCACAATCACCTGACCTCAACCCAATTGAGATGGTTTGGGACGAGTTGGACTGCAGAGTGAAGGAAAAGCAGCCAACAAGTGCTCAGCATATGTGGGAACTCCTTCAAGACTTTTGGAAAAGCATTCCAGTTAACTACCTCATGAAGCTTGTTGAGAGAGTGCTAAGAGTGTGCAAAGCTTTCTTCAAGGCAAAGGGTGGCTGCTTAGAATCTAAAATCTAAAATATATTTTTATTTGTTTAACACTTTGTTGGTTACTACATGATTCCATGTGTTATTTCATCGTTCTACGTAAAATTAAAGAAAAACCCTTGAATGACTAGGTGTGTCCAAACTTTTGACTGGAACTGTATACTGTATACTAGGTGGTGTCAGAGGAAGGCCCAAATAATTCTCAAAGACTCCAGTCACCCAAGTCATAGACTGTTCTCTCTGCTATTGCACAGCAAGAGATACCAGAGCACCAAGTCTAGGTCCATGTCACGGTGCGTAGGTAAGGGACGGTAGACGGAGCGCTCGTGGAGTGTCATCCTTGTTTATTTTAATGAGGTGTTCTCACGAAGCATATAAAATCAACAGGAGAGTAGAAACTAACTACAAACAAAACAAAAACACAATGACTTGCTTGCATGTTTGTTTGTTTGCTTGTTTGCTTGTTTGCTTGTTTGTTTGTTTGTTTGTTTGTTTGTACACAAGGCAGACAAGCAGGAACAATGCTCCACACACATGTGGATGTGTGTGGGGCCTAAATACTATCCCCAATCAGAGACAACTCTAGACAGCTGTCTCTGATTGGGGATCATTCATTTCCCCAGTTAGGGTGTGAGGACTTGATTGTGTGCCTTCCACTCCCCCTGGTGGGAGTAAGAGGCCCTACCACAACCAAGCCCTCACAGTCCAAAAGGCTCCTTAACAGCTTCTACCCACAAGACTGCTGAAAAAGTAATCAAATGGCCACCCATTATTTTATTGTCTTACTTTTTATTTAGTAAAAATTTTCTGAAGTCTATTTCTTAAACTGCAGTGTTAGTTAAGGGCTTGTAAGTAAGCATGTCACAGTAAGGTCTACACCTGTGATTTGATTTTTTATTTTTCCTCTCTGAAGGAACTCTATTACATTAACATTTTAGTCATTTAGGAGACACTCTTATCCAGAGCAAATTACAGGTAGTTAGTAAATACATGTTCATACCTTTTTCATGCTGGTCCCCCATGAGAATCAAACCCACAATCCTGGCATTGCAAGCACCATGCTCTACCATCTGAGCTACACAAGACTACAGTGAGCTAAACGTAGAGCAGATGGTGTTAACAAACTGTAGCACAGGGGAGACCGGGGGCAACTGTAACACAGGTTATTTGTAACACATTGAATTTCTCCAAACAGAAGGAAGCTACAGTAGAGTGATGAAACTCACTCAGCACATTCCCATTTAGGTTATCTCCCTTCTTTGCATGCTTTAAGGGCATACACTGTCCTGAGCATAAATGTCAAAGAACATGATAGACATTTATCACTATTGTTGTCTCTTGCTAGGCATGTGAGGTTTTGTCACGGCTGCTACAGTTTAGGGATAATGCAACGCAGCGTTACAACGACCCTGAGCCAAGCAGGCAAAGTATGAAAACAAGTGATGGTATGAATTATCCATGAATTATACAAATACTAACTTTAAATAGCCTTTGGGGCCTCCAGAGTGCCAAATAAATTGTAAACAGATATAATCTGGGCACCATCAAGATGTTTTGAGATTAACCGGATGGCCATGCACAAAACAGGAGTGTCACTGTAAATATTGGTTATGTACATAACAATACTTATATTTCTTGCAAAATCATTACATATGTATATGATAATATGATAATTCATAAACATTCATGTTTTTTAAGTAAAGTGAATTAATTTGGTGTATTTATGAAGGTGTTACATTTGACCCCAGCAACTGTTACAGTTGTCCCTGGATTTTTGGATTCAAATCAATTGTGTGATCCGACCATCTTATGTACACACCTATAAATAGTATGAATGATTAGGAGACGTTTCTTATACAGTATAAAAAAAATGACTGGCCTACTTCAAGTAGTCTCTGAGCAATGGAGTTAAATACCCTTGGTTTCACAAATTGCCCTCGGCCACATGAGAGAACATGTTACCATCTTTCTAAAATCTCATAAGATTACACAATTATATTATATTTGGTTCTGTTATGTAGAATACTATCATTATGTGATCTTGCAGACATTGATTCAGCTTTGATCTAAATTTATTAAACAAGCACCATTCGCCAGTAGTCTGAGTCCTGAGCAAATGAGCGAGTAGAGTAGAGAATCCCGCACATACGCAGATGTTTTGGACCTTTAGCTGTTTGGAAGATGTTTCCAGTTGTATTTTTTCTGGTCAGGTCACATAGTCAGTAAACACTTCTGGCCATACACTCCAACAGGGTTCTACCTGAACCAAAAGGGTTCTACCTGGAAACAAAAAGGGTTCTTCAAAGTGTTCTAACTATGGCAACCGCCTAATTATTTTAGGTTCTAGCACCTTTTTCTCTAAGAGTGTACCATAATGTATACGTATTGTTCAATGACTGATATAGTCTGATTACTAGGGCGTTGTAGATTCAGTCATACAGGGTATGTAGTTCATGCAGGACTCCCTTGAAAAGGAGACCTTGGTCTCAATGGGAATCCCCCGTCTAAATGAAGGTTAGATCAATAAAACGTGCATCACATGACTCTGATTGTCCTTTATGTCTACCTCCTTATCCACACAGTAATGATGGTCAGTTTGACGTGGCTCTGTATGTCAACGTGCTGGTCTACAGTGATGGGACAGTCAACTGGCTGCCTCCTGCTATCTACCGCAGCAGCTGCCCTATAGAGGTACATTATCAATAAATGATTATGTTATTATTAACCAAAAGAGGTAATCAACCAGGGCCCGTATTCATAAAGCTTCTCAAAGTAGGACTGCTGATCTAGGATCAAGTCCCTAGATCAGCACCCCCACTCTGTAATAACCTTCTTTGCCTATAGGTAGCGTACTTTCCATTTGACTGGCAGAACTGCACCATGGTGTTCCGCTCCTACACCTACGACTCATCAGAGGTGGACCTGCAGTACGCCCTGGATGAGAAAGGAGAGGAGATACATGAGATTATCATAGATGAGAATGCCTTCACTGGTGAGTGTCCTCTCTCTTCTTGTCTCTTCTCTCTTCTGCCCTCTCTTTTCTTTTCTCTTCTCCGCTCTTCTCTCTTCTCCCCTCATACAGGGCGGCAGGTAACCTAGCGGTTAGAGCGTTGGGCCAGTAACCGAAAGGTCGCTGGTTTGAATACCCGAGCCGACAAGGTGAAAGCACCTGTTGATGTGTCCTTGAGCAAGACACTTAACCCTAATTTGCTCCAGGGGTTGACCCTGTAGGTAGGCTGTCATTATAAATAAGAATTTGTTCTTAACTGACTTGCCTAGTTAAATAAAGGTTAAATAAAATAAATACAACTCTCCACTCCTCCCACTGCCTTTCCCATCTCCCCTCATCCCCCTCTCCATAGAGAATGGGGAGTGGGCGATCTGCCATAAACCCAGCAGGAAGAACGTGAATCCCGACGACCTGTATGAAGACATCACTTTCTATCTCATCATTGAGAGGAAGCCTCTCTTCTATGTCGTGAACATCATCGTGCCCTGCATTCTCACCATGGTCCTGGCCATCTCTGTCTTCTATCTACCACCTGGCGCATGTCAGTCCCATGCAGGCACACCGTGCCACATATGCACATTATGTCTCATTGGCATGCGTAACTTGCATAGAGATGGATAGAGGGCACACTTGCCACAAAACCTGCTTTAGCATGGGCAGCATAAAGATAGGACATGTGCACTCTTTCCATCTCTATGATGAATTGAGATGGGTAACTTGTTGATTACACAGCAAGGAAGTATCATTAAGAACATATGTTGTGCTCTGGGGAAGAAGTTTATATACTTATTTAATTTTTTTTAGATCAGGGGTCTCAAACTGGCAGCCTGCTGGCCTGATGTGGCCCATGAACCAATTTAATGTGGCCCGCAGTTGTAAAAGAAGCAATATTTGTCATTAGGTGTAATGTTTAAGCCCAGTCTTTATCACTTGCCAGACAACTATAGTAGATCCATAGCCACCATGATTTAACCCTGTGCTTCCCTCTCTCTCCCAGGTGAGAAGATGACCCTGTCCATCTCTGTCCTCATCGCTCTCACTGTGTTCATGCTGCTGCTGGCTGACAAGGTCCCCGAGACCTCCCTGGCCATCCCGCTTATTGTTAACTATGTCATGTTCACCATGATCCTGGTCACCTTCTCAGTCATCCTCAGTGTGGTGGTCCTCAACTTGCACCATCGGACCCCCTACACACACATTATGCCCCTGTGGGTGCGCAAGGTGAGCTGTAGCCTACATGGCGGTGCTATGGACTGTGGAGTCTGTAAGAGATATAGACTCTAGGATCCTCAGCATTCTTCTTCTTCATTATCTTTGAAATACATCTCTATGCAATTTCCTGCTTCTGTGCTGGTTCAATGCCAAGGGGCCATATATTTGATACTTCCTGCTAAAATCTTGACCTTTGACCCCTTATCCAGGTGTTCATCCACTTCCTGCCGAAGTACCTGGGCATGCAGAGGCCCCTCCCAGAGGAGCCTTTGGGGGAGGAGCCTATTGATGACACGCCCCTCCAGAGCATCGACAGACGCAGGCCGGGTGGAGAGTACTTCTTCAGGAAGATCAACCCTGAACTGGTCCTACCCTGGAGAGGCAGGTAAGGTATCAACTAACACACACACACTCACAAACGCACACACACACACACACACACACACACAGACCAGAGACCCACCAGTAGATCACAGCTAATTCCTTTTGGTTTGGTTTTCTTTCGTCTTGGCTACAAAGCTTTTGTGGTGAAGAGATTCCTATTCGACTGAATACAAGCTAGCCAAAACATGAATCTTCTTTTTAGCACTATCCTGAGGCAAAGTATAAATGGCTTTTTCTGCTGTGCCAGCCTTGCTATTATAGTTAGGTACATTGTGCGCCCAGGCTTGGTAGTAGTATCATGTTCTCTAGGCCAATAGATGTCTATACGTGCTATATCATCACAATCAGCTACAGTCTGAGAATCTAGTTCCTATTGTCCATAGCCTCTACTATACTATACTATACTATACTATACTATACTATACTATACTATACTATACTATACTATACTATCCATAGCCTACTACTATACTCATAGATAGCCTCCTCTAAATACTTACCACTGTACTGTCCACATCCCACTCAGTGATGATATAGCTGACAGTTTCATTTGGCCCCTCAGTAATCCGTGAGCGCCACCCTAGTCTCACCACCCAGAGTGGGGCTCGTAAACACCCAGAGACCCATGGATCTCCAGGGCTGGTGGTCACTACTCATCCCAGGCCAAAGGCATCATATTCAGGCCTGTTAAGGCTGTCTAAGCCTCAGACCCATCCACAGTCGCCAGGGCATAAGCCTCTGTTTAGTTTGGGCATTAGGGGTAATCCCGAAAGAGGGTCATGGGGTGGAGGGTTGGAGGGAGGGGAGAGAAGGTTGGCTGGTGGATGAGTGTGGAGTATAGGCAGAGGTGTTGAGTGATCAAGGTTGAGGAGGATTTTGTGGGTTTTGATGTGGAGCGAGGGATGGAGGGATGGAGGGATGGGGTGGTTACTCTATCTAGAAGATGGCTCTGCTTCAAGACAAACGAGGATAATGGCGCCAGTGTCAACTCAACTGTTCCCTCGGAGTGTGTAGTAATTCAACTCTCTCTCTCTGCTGTCACAGAGCTAGTTAGAGACCAGGTGTTGCCCTTCACACAGAGTTTACGTGTGTGTGTGTGTGTGTGTGTGTGTGTGTGTGTGTGTGTGTGTGTGTGTGTGTGTGTGTGTGTGTGTGTGTGTGTGTGTGTGTGTGTGTGTGTTTGTGTCTTCACAGCTCAGGGCCTAGCTATGCTCCATCCTGCCTGTTGCGTGCCAGCAGCATTCCAGGGCTTCTATTCATTACCACAGACAGATGGAGCCAGTCTCGCTATGTCACACACACACACACACACACACTCCCATACAGTATAGTTCAACAAACACACACACACACACACACACACACACACATATACACTCCCATACAGTATGGTTCACAAACACACAAACACACACGTACGCATACACAAACACACTCCCATACGGTACAGTTCACAAACACATACACACACACGCAGGCACACATACTCATAAAAATATACATTAGGCACACGCTCACACCATCTTACACACACACACACACAAACACACACACACAAACAAACACACACTATGACACGTAGCCTCTGTGGTGCCAGAAGGTTATGATGTCCTGGTGCCAGTCGGGCCTCCCTGAAGAGGTGATAACTGATACTGAATGGACCTGGTCTTGGCTACTGAACAAACACATCTCTCATCGGCTGTGTGACTATAAAACAGTGCCAAAGAAAGAACGTCATGTGAACGAGACACAGTGGAGGCTGGTGAGGAGTGGACGGCCCATAGTAATTGGTGGACTAGAATGAATGAGCCCGCCCCCTGTAAAGTTCCACCAGCCGCTACTGACATGACAGTTGCAAAGTTGCAAAATAAATTCCCTGGTTTTCCCGAAATCCTGGTTGGAAGATTCCTGGATTTCTGGAAAACCAGGGAATTTATCGAAAGTTCCAGGAACTTGTGCCTCAAGTTATACAGACTGTACATGGATGGTGTAGTACCTACATATTAACAGGCCATCCCTGGTCTGGGCCTTGAAGACAGTGATACTGAATTAGTGATATATTGATAGACTAGCCTGTTATGTGAGTGTTACAGGCATCTTGGAGTGACAGGAGTGAGAGGGGGAGACCTAAGAGAGGGGACCGTGAGAGGTGAGAGGCGGCAGAGGACAGGGGTGTGTGGCAGTCACCCGTTAACACCCTGTTTGTGGAGCAGGTTGACCCAAAATAGTGGTGTTTCTACTACAGGGTGGCAGGTCTGTAGGGTGCTATGCATGTCTGTGCATGATGTAAGCTATTTAAAGGACAAATATTAGGGTGTATATTACATTACTTCTGCTGTGTTGATGCCTGGGCCACAGTGTTGGGCCTTTTGTCAGATGTGTAGGTAACGTCCTCTGGAAACCTCAATGGTAAAAGACAGACAGAAATATGACACTTCTGACTTACCCATAACTACATTTGTTGTTAGCATTTGTTAATTTGTATGTTTATTTGTTTCTTTGTTTGTTTCTTAGTTTATTTGTTTATTTGTTTATTTTAGTGTTTATTTGTTTGTTTAGTTATTTGTTTATTTGTTTGTTTAGTTATTTGTT
Source organism: Thymallus thymallus (assembly GCA_023634145.1). Classification (NCBI taxonomy): domain Eukaryota; kingdom Metazoa; phylum Chordata; class Actinopteri; order Salmoniformes; family Salmonidae; genus Thymallus; species Thymallus thymallus. The sequence goes on from CM042423.1 coordinate 9,744,054, forward strand.
TATTTGTTTGTTTAGTTGTTAGTTTATTTGTTTGTTTAGTTATTTATTTGTTTATTTTTGTGTTTATTTGTTTGTTTAGTTATTTGTTGAGTTATTTGTGTATTTTTTGTTTGGTTATTTATTTATTTGTTTGTTTGTGTGTGTTTGCTTTTCTTCTCAAGTTCATACACTGTTGCGCTCTCTCTCTCTCTTCCTCTCTCTCCCCCCTCTCTTTCTCCCTCTCCCCCTCTCAGGAGTGAGAGTACAGTGCAGCTTCAGAGGTTCTTTGACAGTGACAACTACTGTCTGATTCTCCCCCCGGACCTCAAGTCAGCCGTCGCTGCCGTCACATACATGGCTGAGCAGCTGAAGAAGCAGGATGGTACCGACTCAGTAAGCTCGCATGCACACACACACACACACAGAGGCACACACACACACACAGAGGCACACACACACAGAGGCACACACACACACACAGAGGCACACACACACACACACACACACACAGAGGCACACACACACACACAGAGGCACACACACACACACACACACAGAGGCACACACACACACACACACACAGAGGCACACACACACACACACACAGAGGCACACACACACACACACACAGAGGCACACACACACACACAGAGGCACACACACACACACACAGAGGCACACACACACACACACAGAGGCACACACACACACACACACACACAGAGGCACAAATACACAGACTCACACACACATACACACACACAGGCACGCATGCACACACACACACAGAGGCACACACACACACACAGAGGCACAAACACACAGACACACACACACATACACACACACACATGCAAACAGACACACACACACATACAAACACACATAGGCACGCATGCACACACACACACACAGACACACACACAGGCACGCATGCACACACAGTGGCACAAACACACAGACACCCACAAACACACACACACACACACAGAGGCACACACACAGACACACAGAGGCACAAACACACAGACACACACATACACACACAAACAGGCAAACAGACACACACACACATACACACACGTAGGCACGCATGCACACACAGACACACACACAGGCACGCATGCACACACAGTGGCACAAACACACAGACACACACAAACACACACACACACACACAGAGGCACACACACAGACAGACACACAGGCATGCATACACACACACACAGAGGCACACACACACAGACACAGACACACACACAACTTCCACACGCTCATTAAATTAATCTGTGTGTGTGTTCCCCCTACAGGAGACAGGAGACTGGCAGTATATAGCCATTGTGGTGGACAGGCTGTTCCTGTGGCTGTTTATTATCATCACTACTCTGGGAACTCTGGTCATGTTCATGGACGCCAAACTCAACTACATCCCAGACGAACCCTTCCCCCTGAGGCCGTAGTCCACTCACACCCCAGCACAGCCACTGTGGCGCTCATAAGGGATTACAAGAACTACACTTCCCACAATTCCATAGCTGAGTGCCAACTTGTTTTGTATGACTAGGACCAGAGGTTTTCTCAGGTAAAACTCAGTGTCCTTTGTATAATGTATTGTTGTATTTCTAGGGATGGCACAGTACCATGTACTTTTATATGAGTAGTCCACTTCTCTGATCCTACTCCTTCATGAAAGCAATAGAATCTAATAAAGACGGTTTATAGATTAAATAGAACAAATCTATTATTTATATACATTATAAATTGTAATATATGTGGTATTCTAATGTGTTTGAATTTGAAAGGCAGTACACTGCTTGTGGTATTAAAACACTGATTTAATGTACCAACTGTTGTCACAGGGTTATTCTCTGTAGAGAGGTTAGCCTGGGTGCCAGTCTGTTCCTGCTCTCTTGCTAATTCTTTATTGAAGTGTTGTGCCATGTTTGGGAGTAGGCAAGAGCACAAACAGATCTGGGACTAGGCTATAGTAGTTTCTCTAGTCTGGATGTTAACTATTTGCAGATTGATTCCATTGTTGGCCTCATTAATTTGAGATTAAACTCTACATCCTCTTATAGCAAGCTATACTAATGACCCATTCAAACAATTAGTTTGCATCTGAAATGGCACCCCATTCACTATAGGGACCATAGGGCTCTGGTCAAACATAGTGCACTATGTAGGGAATAGGGTGCCATTTAGGATGAATGCCTAGAGTGATTTATAGAGGTAGAGATTAACAATTAAAGGATGTTTTGGGAGTGTGAAAGAATGATGAACCTCTCACCACCTGCAGTTAGTCATTTTGACAGAGGGTGGCAGCAGACTGCAGTGTGTCCTCACCTTCTATACTGTTATTAGCTCCACCAGACTCGGATAGAAGCATGGGAGTACGTTATGGCATTACTGCTTTTACTTTGCTTTTCAGCTATTTAAAAAGACCTGAGTACATTCATAAGACATCACATCAGAGTTAGTTTTTTTATTCCTTATATCCTGTGGAGAATCTGAATAAACAAGATCTATGTTTTCTTTCCACAATGATCATGGTTAAAGATGCTTGCTGTAAAGATACTGTAAGTTCATGTATTATCTAGGAGACACTTATAGCTATAGTCCCCCCCTTCTCTCCTCATCACTAACCCCACCCCTTGATTACTTTCAAGTGTACAGCTACCTAGCAACCCCAGGACTACACTACGTGCTTTGTAACCCTGGGAGCAGCAGCAGGTGAATGCATGGAGTTGTAAACAGGCTATTCACGTATCAATACACCATTCCAATGGGCATTGTTTTGGTTTCAAGAGTTGTTTCTATGAGAACTCACATACTGGTGGCCAATAATTGGTCTCACGTTCAGTTTACTCTCCTATCCATGTACTGTATATTTACTGGACATTCATATTTTACTGTACATTCACTGGTGGTCATGTCTTCTCACTGTGCCAGGTCTCTTTTGAAAGAGAGGATTTTTATCTCAATGTGACAACCTGGTAAAATAAAGGTACAATTAAAATAAACCAATTGAGGTCTAAGAGTATTATGACATTTGTACATACTGTACTTTTCTGTGTAGACAGTCATCAAAAACAGTTTTCTCTCCCATACAGGTGATATGGTCAATGGGTCATAGAGTTGAGTACACACATTTATTTATTTATTTAACTAAGCAAGTCAGTTAAGAACAAATTCTTATTTACAATGACAGCCTAGGAACAGCCTTTGCCCCTGAACACTGCCGAATGACCTATCTTCACCTTGTCAGCTCGGGGACTCAATTCAGCAACCTTTGGGTTACAGGCCCAACGCTCTAAACACTCAGCTACCTGCCACGTACAGTACTCAAGTGAAATAACATTACCTCTCTCATTACATCATAGTTTGGCATAACAAAAATGAACCCAAAGAACAAGACAATGTCCCTAGGACTATCCTGCTGACTCTGGACATAAGGTGAATCTTGTTGCGTAAGAAGACTTAGGGAGAAATATAATTGTTTTTAAAAATGTTTTTATTTAACTAGGCAAGTCAGTTAAGAACAAATTCTTATTTACAATGATGGCCTACACCGGCCAAACTTGGACAACGCTGGGCCAATTGTGCGCCGCCCTATGAGACTATGGGGGGGAGGAGAAGGAGGAGGAAGAGGAGGGCGTCAGTCTCTCCCATTAGCCCATTGTGGACTGTTGGCTTTTCAGGGATAGCTGTAGGATCCAGCATGTTTTATTGTTAACGGTTCAGTGGCTTCCAAGGGAGCGTACAGGACTTTAATCACTGCTTTTCACTGGGCTCCAGTCTCTTCAACACCCGAGGAGGGTTGGGGGCGCGCAGGAGAGGGCTTCTTAAGGGCTGATTTAGCTGGTTTTGCTCTTCTATCGAGCATTGTGCAACAAACAAAAAAAAAAAGTCAAGACAAATGTGTGTTTACCAAGGGAAAAAGAGTGGTAAAAGAAAACAGGAAGGAGAGAGGGAGGGTGTATTCTGGAGACTCCAATACCGGAGAATAGGACGATAGATAAATCACATACTGTAACTAGGAGCAACGGCACTGGTGATCAGTGCTGAGAGAGCTATAGGGGTTCCCTGAGGAGAAGTGACTTACCCCCTCTCTTCTTCCTCCTCTCCTCCTCTAAGTCAAGCTATAGGACTAGAGGACATTCCTTAAGTTACAGGGACCTTCTCCCCAACAATGGGCTCTTTGTTGACCCCCTGAGCCCAGCATCGAGGCTCCGTGCCTGGCTAGGAAGCGGCTGAACACCAACCTTGTTTATACCTGGTTCTAACATGCGTCCTGTGACCTGATCTTGTCCACATTCTGATTGTGTCCACATTATGACCAGATATAAGTCAATGGTGTCACCTGTCAATGATTTTAGAAGACAGGTTAATGATGATTTAAATGGTTTCACTGTTCATATCCATCTACATTTGTAAGATGTACAGACACAATGCTTGCCTGACTACCTCAGGAGGTCAGGAAGACCTGATCACAAAAAGATCCCAATGCATCTTTTAATTGTCTACACCTGCCTGAAAAATGTGGCCACAATCAGAGAGTGGATAAGATCAGGACAAAGTATGCATGTTAGAACCAATGTCTGGCTGTGGATCGTGGTTTCCTAGCTGTGTGAAGTCACACACACACCAGTCATGTTGCTCTCGGGACAATTGCACTCATTGCCTTCTGATTTCTGCCCAATCACTATCAGGAAGTGAACTGAAGTGCTCAATGGATGATTCATTGATCCAGCTAGCATGACAGATGAAATACTGTAGGTGGGTCATTATATCTGGACGAGTAGTGTAAGAGAGCTCTGTCTATGAATTTGAGAGTGGTTACATTTCTCCAGCCCCATCCCTCAGCTGTTTACCAAAACAATTGTGGGGTGTCGTTATTCAGCTTTAAAGCTGAATAAGGACAATGTAGATCAGTGGCAGTTGGTGTCAGTGTTCTGTGATTGGTGGTGTGAGGCATTGAGACGGTTGGTGTACAGTCTATTATCCTCGTAATCCACCTGATCTCACGAGCTTACATGAATGGTTCTCTACCACGCCAGTCAGGTACTTACGAGGCTAACAGTCTATTGTAAGGAGAGAAAAGGAGCGTGGCCCATGGCTGGTCCATAGCCTACCTTACTGTACAGAAGTAGGTCAGTAGCACTGCAGCAGTCAGGCTCCAACACACATACACACACAACTCTAGCCAATAGTCAATACAAATAATATTATTCCCCCAAGGATTTTATTCTAGAAATGTAATGAGATATTATATTGAGGTATGTCCTGTTTTTTAATTACATAACGTCACAAACAAGTTGAACCTACTGAGCTGCTGTACTGTGGACCTGCACAATGCAATCTGATTGGTGGATATTTTGGTATCACTTAAAACGTATTTACAAAAACATTCCGTAATTACAATGACGGCCTACCCCAGCCAAACCTGGGCCAATTGTGTGCTGCCCTATGGGACTTCAATCACAGCCGGATGTGATACAGCCTGGGTTCGAACCAGGGACTGTAGTGACGCCTCTTGCTGCGCCACTCGGGAGCCCATCCAGGTATAATGTTAGAAGCATAAGCCATTTTTTATGTTCTTAATAATACTTATCAAGTTGTCTCTATAAAAATACAGAAATGTAAAACACATGTATGACTATACGGAAATGTAAAACATATAGCCTATATTACTACAAGGAGAGGCATCCCTCACTGGAAAACAAGTTCAAAGAAAAAGTGAATTATTGTAATTTGGCCCAGCTAAGCAACGCTGGCATTCTGAAACTGAACAAATAGTTACCGTCAGTTTTTACAGTACCGACTTGCTCGAGAAACAACTGTAGCTTCCCTGGAATGAAGTAGCTTGGCCCATGGGCGTGACATAACGGCAAGGGCCCCGGGAGGAGTGGATGTGAGAATAGACCTCTCACGCATCACTGGGCATGGTGACGGAACACACACACCACTAGCGCGCGCAATCATGCAGAATTAAAATCCCCCTTCCCGCACGCTCACCACTGCAGTATGGTGCGTCTCGAACTATCACAGGTGGAAAGGAGACCAAGAATCACAACTTTATCACAACTCAGAGATTGTGTTTACTGACGCTATTCTACCGCGTAAAATGAAGATAGGTAGACCTACCTTGCAAAGATAGACTGTAGTAAGAGAACCGTTGTGTGCCTTTGGACACACCCACAAAAAAGGATTTTAGTTTTTTCGCCAACATAAAACATAAACTTTTATAAAATAATCGACAAAATCTTTAAAAAAATTCAAGATGGCAAACTCGGGAATTCAACTTTTAGGATTCGCCCTGTCACTCATCGGTGTCATTGCACTTATCGTGGGGACCATTCTTCCACAGTGGAAGATGTCTGCGTACATAGGAGACAACATCATAACGGCGGTTGCCATGTACCAAGGACTATGGATGTCATGCGCTTTTCAGAGCACAGGACAGCTCCAATGTAAAATCTATGACTCGATCCTTCAGCTAGACAGTGAGTATAAAGAAGCAAATATTTATTTGACCGTTATATTTCTATGACGTTATGCGCGTCCGGTGCGCACCTCACACACTGTATTTGTATTTGTATTTGTATTTGTATTTGTATTTATATTTAAGGCAGCAGTTACTCTTCTTGGGGTCCAACAAAATTAAGACAGTTGTACAATTTTAAAAACATTACAATACATTAATTACAGAATTATGCATGCATAATATAGTGCGTGAGGTGTGTCCTGTGCGTCACGCACTATAGGCTATCTTATTATCAAAGGAGGAGTGTCATGAATATGGTGACTTGTCTCGGTAAAGTCATGTTGTACCAGTAAATGGGATTGATTGACGGGAGATACAGGTGACATCTGAGAAGGTCAGCTGAGGGCCCCACCCCTCTTCCTATGGAGCAGTTCTTGTTCAATGGAGCACATTGGTGTCACTTAAAGGTGTCCCCTCAGGGCTGTTAGTCATTTAGTAGCACCTGTTTTATTCTTATACAGTGGGATACTGTTAACTCCTTTCCAGGTGCCACACTCACTGACACTTCAATCACTCTGTATATTACTCTGGATAAATCAGTTATAACGTATCTAACATTTACTCTTATCAGAATCACCTGTACACCTCCTGGAGTTCTCATTCCTGTTACACCTCCCAACCCACTCCCCCCACCTCCCAAACTCCCACCACCTCCCAACCCACTCCCCCCACCTCCCAACCCACTCCCCCCACCTCCCAACCTCCCCCACCTCCCAAATCCCCCCCCCCCCCCCCTCTAGTTGGTAAGGCCCCTACTGGCGTGTCCCATGCCCCTTCAACACCAACTATACCCTGGCATAGAAAGGTGGCACAGTGAGAGGGCTGGCTTGGGCTCCAGATGCCAGAGACATCGTGGTCCTAACTAACTAACTAACTAACTAACTAACTAACTAACTAACTAACTAACTAACAGTTAACAACCAAAAGAGGACAGAACACAGGTGTAGCCATTGCGACAGCAACACAGTAACCTGTGCAGGAATTTCACGCCCTTCCCCTTCCACCTCGGTTCGCCCCAGACCCTTAGGGCACCATGATGAAGAGAACCTGGGTGTAATTTGATATAACTCCCCATCTACTCTTCTTGGTTTCTCATGTCATACTGGTTGGTGAGAGGGCTTCCATTGAATGTAGATGCTTGACCTCCTCCTCCCCCTCCTCCTTCTCTCCCTCTCTCTCCTTCCCTCCCTCCCTTTATCAGGGCTGGAGGGTTTTGTTTGTGAGCTCAGGAATGGCCTGGACTGGCACAGACTGGTTTGGGGTGGCCTCTGCTTCTCCGTCCCTCTGGCAGTTTTTTGAGATGGGGTGAGAGATTAGGGGGTCCTGACAGTAGCTTTTACTCCCCCTCCCCTAAACATCAGCAGATGGTATAGAGAGTGAGAGATATTAGGGGGAGAGAGGGAGATAGAGAGAGAGAGAGGGGGGAGAGAGAGACTGGCTGATCTTTTATTTGATTTTACATTTTGCAATATATCCACAATGTCTATAAATTAAAGCTATCTATAACTGTATCACACCTCTCTCTCTTGCTACTCCTTTCCCTCCTCTCCCTTTCCTGCTCTCTCTCCCCTCCCTGGTGTGTGTATCTGTGTGTATCTGTGTGTATCTGTGTGTCTGTGTGTGTGTGTTTGTCTCAGGCACTCTCCAGGCCACCCGTGCCCTGATGATCGTTGGCATAATCGTATCCATCGCTGGGCTGGGTGTGGCCACCATGGGCATGAAGTGTACCACCTGCGGAGGGAACAACAAAGTGCGCAAGTCTCGCACCGCCATGACTGGAGGCATCATCCTACTGGTTGGAGGTGAGAGTGAGAGTGAGAGAGAGAGAGAGAGAGAGAGAGACAGACAGAGAGATGGAAATTGGTCAATTGGTCATTCTGGTCCAGTGTCTGAGATCTTAGAGACTACTGTATGTAGGAGGTGTTTGACCCTATGTCTGACCACCAGCTGCTCTCCCACTCATCTAAGCCTGACGATGACCTTCGGGTCGAAACGTTGCACAATAAAAGTCCAACTTAGCTACCCAGATTCCCCTAAAGGTCACATAGGGAGAGAATGGGCCAGTTTTACTGACTCTGTGGCTATTACTCTGACACTATTCCCTATTTAGTGCATTACTTTTGACTAGGGCCTATAGGGATCTGGTCAAAAGTAGTGCACTATATAGGGAATAGGATGCCATTTGGGACGCAGATTGTTACTGTTATATACAGCGGGTGAAATAAGTATTGAACACGTCACCATGTTTCTCAGTAAATATATTTCTAAAGGTGCTATTGACATGAAAGTTTCACCAGATGTTGGTAACAACCCAAGTAATCCATACATACAAAGAAATCAACACAAATACGTTCAGAAATTAAGTTATGTGTAATAATGTGAAATGACACAGGGAAAAAGTATTGAACACATGAAGAAAGGGAGGTTAAAAAAGGCATGGAAAGCCAAGACAACAGCTGAAAACTATCAGTAATTAAAAAGCAATCCAGCCACCTGTCAGTGCAAATTAACATCAGCTGGTTCAGTCCCAACTGATGGCCTACAAAAAGGTCTCATTGCCAAGGTGTCACACAAGACACATCTCATGATGGGTAAAAGCAAAGAGCTGTCTCAAGACATTCGCAACCTAATTGTTGCAAAACATAATGATGGCATTGGTTATAGGCGCATTTCTAAGCTTCTGAATGTTCCAGTGAGCACTGTTGGGGCCATAATACGGAAGTGGAAAGACAATCATTTCACCATAAATTTGCCTCGACCAGGTGCTCCTGGAACATTCATCCTTCCATCAATTATGTGAAGTTTGCCAGTACCATTTACTGAAAAGCAGCCCCACACCATGATGTTCCCACCTCCAAACTGTGTATTTTGACATCCAAACAGTTCAATTTTGCTCTCATCTGACCACACTATATTCTCCCAGTATTTCACTGGCTTTTCCAAATGTTGTGCAGCAAACATTAAACAAGCTTCAACATGCTTTTTTTTCAGCAATGAGGTCTTGCGTGGTGAGCGTGCATACAGGCCATGGCGGTGGAGTGCATTACTTAATGTTTTCTTTGAGACAACAGTACCTGCTAATTGCAGGTCTTTTTGAAGCTCTCCACAAGTGGTCCTTGGCTCTTGGACAACTCTTCTGATTATTCTTTTCACTCCTCTGTCAGAAATCCTGCGAGGAGCACCTGGTCGAGGCACATTTATGGTGAAATGATTGTCTTTCCACTTCCGTATTATGGCCCCAACAGTGCTCACTGGAACATTCAGAAGCTTAGAAATTCGCCTATAACCAATGCCATCATTATGTTTTGCAACAATTAGGTTGCGAATGTCTTGAGACAGCTCTTTGCTTTTATCCATCATGAGATGTGTCTTGTGTGACACCTTGGCAATGAGACCTTTTTGTAGGCCTTCAGTTGGGACTGAACCAGCTGATATTAATTTGCACTGACAGGGGGCTGGATTGCTTTTTAATTACTGATATTTTTCAGCTGTTGTCTTGGCTTTCCATGCCTTTTTTAACCTCCCTTTCTTCCTGTGTTCAATACTTTTTCCCTGTGTCATTTCACATTATTACACATAACTTAATTTCTGAACGTATTTGTTTTGGTTTCTTTGTATGTATGGATTACTAGGGTTGTTACCAACATCTGGTGATACTTTCATGTCAATAGCACTTTTGGAAATATATTTACTGAGAAAAATGGTGACGTGTTCAATACTTATTTCACCCGCTGTAAGAGGTAAATAGAAACTCATCGGACAATGGCAGTAAAACGTTGATGTTCAGGGCCTGTTATTCACAAAGGGCCTCAGAGTATTAGTGCTTATCTAGGATCAGTTTTTTCTTTTAGATTATAATTAATGGACAGGGGGGACCAGATCTTAGCTAATTTTAAGACTCTTATAGGACAATGGCAGTAAAAAGCTAATGACTGGGACTCAATAGCTAGTCTCCCATTGACTTCTTGAGAAGTGTTTGGCTTGATGATGTCTCGACATACTGATCTCTGTTTGTTTTTCTCCTTCAGCTCTGTGTGCATTACTGGCCTGCTCGTGGTTCGCTCACAATCTCATCCGGGCCTTCTATAACCCGTATACTCCTGTTAACACCAAGTAAGTATCCTTACAAAGTGCCTGAATGTATTGGCCTTTTCCCTTCTATTGAGTGGTATTATTTTAAAGGTGCAATATGCAAAAATCGCACAGCCATTTCCTGATTTCAAAAATTCTAATAGTTTGCCTAATTTCAATTTATTTGACAAAACAAGCAATACCTAGTGTAGAACAGGGATAGGCAACCCTGCTCCTAGAGAACCGCAGGCACTTCATGTTTTTTATTTAATCGACCTGGAAGACCAGGTGTTTTGAATTTAGGCAATCACTGAACTTATCAATTAGCTCAGTTGGGCAGGTGTGGTTCTTAGCTGGGACAAAATCCTTCACTACATGTGGCACTCCAGGAACAGGGTTGCCTACCCCTGGTGTAGAGAATAATTGTACCTGTGAATAATAATTGTACACAAAAACTAAACTTAAGAGCGGGAAGCATTGAAATAGAGCACATAGAACAGATCTACCGCTTCTTATACTTACTTTCAATGCGAATTACAGATCTATAACTACCATTTTTATGTGCAGTAATACCTAGCAAACAAAGTTGGCTAGGCGGTAGAAACAGGGCGACCATGTCTGTCGGCGGCATCTTAAGTCTTTGATTAGTGACTTAAATTAATGCTAGGCTGGAGCAAAAATGTGCAAAGAATGTAAGAACACTGTTCTAGAACAACATCTCACTCTTCTCTCCATCTCCCCAATAACAGGTTTGAGTTTGGGGCAGCCATCTTCATCGCCTGGGGGGGTTCTTTCCTGGACGTGCTAGGGGGAGCCATGTTGGCATCTTCTTGCCCCAGGAGTAAAAAGCCGATGCCCAAATACCCTGTCATGAGTGGCGTGAGTGCCCGCTCACCCTCCGGCAGCACCAAGGAGTATGTGTGAGCTAAATCACCCCAACAGGACCATATCATGCAGTAGTTTGTTTTTGAGTGTCTCTCACCCCTTCCCAACATTCCACAATTGTTTATGAGTTTATGAGTGGGCCTCACAAATACACTATAATTGGTTATTGGATCCTCGTAATATTAACGGGCGTGTCTTAGGGTGCATTTTCTCGTATGACACACATACACACCTCTTATTACAGCCGAGATACAGCATCATGGCCAACACTCACCTCCCTGTAAGAAACACTGTCTATTTAAATTAACATTTCCATTGTAAGTCAATTAAACTTGTTGTGGTGCTAAGGTCCGACTCTTGGCATACTCAGGGGATAGCTATGTATGTACAGCGCCTTCAGAAAGTATTCAAACCCGTTGAATTTTTCCACATTTTGTTAGGTTACAGCCTTATTCTAAAAGGTATTAAATAGTTTTTTCCCCCTCATCAATCTACACACAATTCCCCATAATGGCAAAGCAAAAAGACGGGCTAATTTATGAAAAATAAAAAAACGTAAATATGACATTGACATAAGTATTCAGACCCTTTACTCAGTATTTTGTTGAAGCACCTTTGGCAGCGATTACATTTCTAAAAACCTGTTTTCGTTCTGTCATTAACGGGTGTAGATTACAGAGGATTTTGATTTATTTAATCCATTTTAGAACAAGGTTGTAACAAAACCAAAATGTGGAAAAAGTCAAGGGGTCTGAATACTTTCCGAAGGCACTGTACAATAGCGCACCACCAATACTTTTACAATGGAGTTTTCTGTAGACATGACCGTCTCCAATAGTGTTCAATGTTCAAGCCTAGTGCAGCTTCACACTAGTTGTGAGTGACTGTATACGCTATGGTGAATCCCCAGGCAATTCACTATTGCACTCCAAAAGGGAGAGGGCTTTTCATACAGGCCTGCAATATACTCTGTCCATTTATGAAATATCTCTCAGCACAGTCATTCTCAATAGGTGCATTGACTATTACTATTATAAGAAGTGTTTGTTTTTATTATTGTAATACGTAATATACAGTGCATTCAGAAGGTATTCAGACCCCTTCCCTTTTTCCACATTTTATGTTATGTTACAGCCTTATCATCAGTCTACACACAATACCCCATAATGACAAAGGGAAAACAGGTTTTTAGAATATATTGCAAATGTATTAAAAATAAAAAGCAGAAATACCTTATTTACATAAGTATTCAGAGCCTTTGCTATGAGGCTCGAAACAGGTGCATTCTGTTTCCATGAATCATCCTTGTGATTCTTCTAACTTGACTGGAGTCCCCACCTGTGGTAAATTCAGAATTATTTCTAAAAACCAGTTTTGCTTTGTACTTATGGGGTATTGTGTGTAGATTGATGAGGATAAAAAAACAATGTAGTCAATTTTAGAATAAGGCTGTAACGTAACAAAATGGGGAAACAGTCAAGGGGTCTGAACACTTTCCGAATGCACTGTACATTATTATCAAACTTGTTTTTTTATTTGTGTTTGATCATTTGTTCATTACTTTGTATGAAGTCTTGCTCTGTTGTTATGCCCACACTAGCATCCTACTTAGGATGGAGCAATATATTTGGAAATCATTCTAGATAATATGCTAGTGGTGTTCTTAAAATGTATTCCTAAGTGCTAGCGTAGTCCAGTTCAGCCTTGTGTTTCTGCCTTTGGCTTTACATAGCATAAGGAATATTTGATATTGGATCTTTTTGCTGCACTCTGAGAAAGCTCAACCATCCCGCCTTTGCCTGAAAAGATGCTCAGCTGAATTTTAACCCTGGGTGCTTTTGTATTTGTATGTTGTAAGCATAGAAATTAAATTTCTAGATAGTAATAGTAACTAGATTACTTAATAGTAATTATATTTCTATGGTTGTAAGATTAAGATGTTCAGAAAGGTTTTTATAAATGTTTGTTTTTATAAGTTGCCACGTAGCTTACTACATGATACATTCTTTTTTTTTGTATATCTTTTGTACTGAAAAGTTGGCTCAGTTTTTTGTTATCACATCACAATAGTTAAGACATTGCATTTTAACAGTCAATATCCCAATATACAACAACTATGGCAGTAAAATAAACTGGAATATTTTACAGTGTTTGATATGTTTTTAGTCGTATTTGTTTTATTTCCAATAATGCATTGTTATGCAAAACTCATCCCATTGTCATGCAAATGTTCCCAATGCACATAACAATTCCATCCTTTTAAGTCATGTGATCGTGAATGCAACACAATGAGCTATGCTGTGAAATGCAATGCTTCACTGAAAGATGTGACCAAAGTGTACAAGAAAGTTACAGGCATTCGTTAGGTCAACATTGTCCTTATAGTCCATATGACCATCAAACATTGTATGTGTCCCAAACAGCACTCTATTCCCTATATAGTGCACTACTTTTGACCAGGGCCCATAGGTCCCATGTAGGGAATAAGGTGCCATTTGGGACTCAGTCATTATTAAAATAATATTTAAAACACCAAAGAAAGTAGCCCTTCTGGACAAAATAATTGTCCTGACATGTTGTGATGCTTCAATAGAATCTGTGCATAGAAATATATCAAGTTTCATCGTCACATACAATTTAAGTCATTACGCCATAACATAAGAAAAACAACATAACCCATATATTATATAAATTCTTAGAAAAAATCTGCTAAAACTTAATAGCCATATATAATTGGTTTAAAACAAGGTAATAAACCGAAATAACAATATTTTGTTGAAAATATAAATTATCAGTAGCCACCTTTTCCAACTGTCTCGGCATTTCAAAATAGTGATTAATCAACTGTAACCTGATACGCCACAAGGTGAGAAAACGACAGATTTAGGTTAAGTCACAACAAAAAGTTACCCAATGTTCTGCACGTTACACGTTAACAGGCTTCCTTCCATCCGCAACACAACATCCACCTTGTAGAATCAGTAACCAACAAGGGAACTGTATTCATAGCCTCTTAGAGTTCTGATCTAGGATCAGTCTTGCATTTCAGATCATAATGAATAATATAGACAAGTGTGCATTGTAGACAAGTGGGGACCTGATCCTAAATCAGCACTCCAACTCTGAGACACTTTGTGGATGCATGCCCAAGGATGGTTTCCATTTCATCTTATAATTTATGTAGCACTTTAGAAGGTTTAGAGACAATCCACACTGTACTTTTCCAAGTGCACATAGTCCACTACGGAGGTAATAGGAGCAGAACAAGTTTCAGTGCAATTAATTCACAGTATACGAACAGCTAAATTAACCACAATATACAATCTTTTGATGCAAAGGTCTATCAAATCCCAGAATTCCGGCAAAAGAATTGTCCTCTTTGTGCCATGATGAGCTTTTCCATCTTATATCCTATAGCTTCAGGGTGAGGTCACTTGTAATGTTGATTGATTAAGGCCAATTGATTCAATTGAGTTTGGCTTTGAAGATGTGGTGTTTAGGAGATCGGTGAGAGGTTGAGGGACACAGGACATTGTCTGTTATTATTCATGTTATCATCCACGTCCTCGTCCCCTAGGTCCACTGGAAAGGGAAAGGTAACATGAGAGTTAAGGTTTAGTAGTTGCCATCTACTCATACAGTTAGTGTTTTTAAGGTAGAGAATAGCAGAATTATATTGTCTTCATAGCTGGGTAAGGTAATGTTATAAAGTGATGGTTTTAAATGAGCCTATGATGCAAGATACCCTCTTGTTCTATACTCAGAAAAAAACTGAAAAGTGCCTGTCTCGTCTCAAAATATGTGGGTATACAGTGTGAAAAAAGGTGTATCTTTCCACTTTAGGCTACTCACTTTTCTTAGAACGACCAATTTGTCCGAGCTTGGGCGCCCGCTTCCCTAGTCTCTGTGGGTTCGGTCTCTCACCATGTCCGTTCTGTGCTACCACCTGGGTATGTCCCGGGTTGAACTGGCCTGCATGACCTGGCTGTCTCGGGCCATTAGGTGGAATCAAATCTGACATGCCGTACATCTCTCCTCTACAGCAAGGCGCGCGCGCTCTTGTCAGTTACGTCCACTAGATGTCCTCCTTGATTCTCTCTTCTCACGTCGCCGAGGTTGGGTTTACTTCCGCAATGTCATTAAACAGTGTTCTGGGATTGTTGATAAGCGAAATCAGCAGAAATAGCCCTTTGACACAACCTGCGGATGGGAAAATAGATGCCATGAAAACATGGCGAGGCTATACGGTCACGCCTGGTACCCAAATGGAAGACGCAGCTCGGAGCCGAGTGTGGAGACGAATAAATTCGGTTCAGTCAGTAGTCTTTATAAGCCCTTCCCAGTTAGTTTATGCTGGCAACAACAGCAGCATGGGGTCAGTTAAAACTTTTGAAATAATATTTATGTTGTAGTCTATTTGCCGCAGTAAGGATAGGGAAGTAGGCCTACGCTAGAAAGTGTAGCCAATATCAGGCCTGGGTGACAGCTCAAGTACATTGATTTATACCAAAAATGTATAACTAAGGTATTATAATGTCAGACGTTAAATATGTATAAATAAACACAACAAACAATTAGGTTAACTCCGATAAAAACAAAAAACGGAATGATACCGAAAACTCTCATGTCCCAACTTCAGCAGACAAGTTTCAAATTCTAGGCTGAAGTTTCTAACCACAATAAGTAGTTAGCTGGGAAGGGCTCATCAGTGTGACTGACTGAACAGAATATGTTTGTCTCGAAATGTCATCAATTTGTGCACCAGGCGTGTCCGTATAGCCTCGCTCATTAAAAAAGTTGCGTTCCTGCGTTATGGGCAAATCTGGTGCGTGTTTCGTTTGCCGTTGAAAAAACAGAATGGACGAATTAAGTCTTGCATAATTTCTTACTCACACCATAAGTCTTCTTAGCACGTGAATTATATAGTGACCTACCTCTACACAGAAACATGGGCCTATACAATATGGACAATGGTGTTAAGTGTCATGTCTTATCAATGCTTAAATATTGCCATGCCTGCCTGGGCTTGCTGTAAGAGAGCTTGCCATTTTCTTTATCACTAACAGACGTTCTGTGTATTATATCTATAAACATAGTCTCTTACCTTAAATACCAGTCGTTGTGATAAGATGAGTATCGTTAAAGATATATTCTAGATATGTTATTCTAACTGGAGCGGTTGTTGTTTGTAAGTTCCTTCGTGTAGCGTTTGCAGGAAGTCTCCACTTAAAGGACCAGCACCTTCTGTCGTAACTCTTGTTCACATGGGGGATTTCCTAGTGTTGTGACTGACTTGAACACACTGCTCTGCTTACATCACTATGAGAGACTATTTTACTTTGTCACAAATTAATTAACAATTCTAGGGACACTGTACATGGGTGTACTAAATTATACAATGGGTGGGTCCAATTCTGAATGCTGATTGGTTAAAGCCGCATTCCAGTGTCTATTCCACAAGTTACCACCTGCTAAATCTATTACTTTAAAATGCCAATTTGAAATGTCCATCTGACTGCGCATTATAGTGTCTCATCAGCCCAGCCAGGCAATTTATATTCTTGATCTCCACTATAAAAAGCATATAAACATCATCTCATATTTCTTTTAGACTAATATTTGGTTTTCAACAACAGAGATTTGTATAAACCTTGCTGTCTGTCTGACATTTGCAACATTGTTTCAATTTTCAAATTCCATCTCTAGCTGTCGCATAGTAATGAATGAGTCGGGATGAGACAGACAGGCAGGCAGCTTTTCTCAGCCAGTCAAATTAATTTTGATAGATACAGTTGATACAGTTGAAGTCGGAAGTTTACATACACTTAGGTTGAAGTCATTAAAACTAATTTTTCAACCACTCCACAGATTTCATGTTAACAAACTATAGTTTTGGCAAGTAGGTTAGGACATCTACTTTGTGCATAACACAAGTAATTCTTCCAACAATTGTTTACAGACAGATTAATTCACTTATAATTCACAATATAACTAAGTTGACTGTACCTTTAAACAGCTTGGACAATTCCAGAAAATGATGTCATGGCTTTAGAAGCTTCTGATAGACTAATTTGTCAGGCTCTGACCATAGGGAGGCCTCTGGCATTCTCTATGTTTTCTATGGTCAGAGCCTGTCAGGTCTATTCTATGTGATTCTATGTTTGGTTTTGTGTCGGTCCCCAATTAGATGCAGCTGCTAGTCATTGTCTCTAATTGGGGGCCATATTTATGTTCATGTTTTCCACCTGTGCTTGGTGGTTCATTGTATTGTGTTTGTGCCTGTGAGCACACCGTTTAGTCACGTTCGTGTTATTACTCTTTGTTGTTTTCCCTTGTTTCAAGTTCGCCTTAAATACATTTATGTCAAACTACTTCAGCGCTGCGTCTTTGTCTGCCACTCACCGCGTTTGTGACATAATTTACATAATTTGAGTCAATTTGAGATTTTTTTTTATTTTTTTATTTCACCTTTATTTAACCAGGTAGGTCAGTTGAGAACAAGTTCTCATTTGCAACTGCGACCTGGCCAAGACAAAGCAAAGCAGTGCGTCAAAAACAACACAGAGTTACACAGTAAACAAACATAGTCAAAAAAAGATGATGTACCCATGGATGTATTTCAAGGCCTACCTTCAAACTCAGTGCCTCTTTGCTTGGCATCATGGGAAAATCAAAAGAAATCAGCCAAGACCTCAGAAAAGAAATTGTAGACCTTGGTTCGTCCTTGGGAGCAAGGACACCTGAAGGTACCACGTTCATCTGTACAAACAATAGTACGCAAGTATAAACACCATGGGACCACGCAGCTGTCATACCGCTCAGGAAGGAGCAATGAACATACTTTGGTGCGAAAAGTGCAAATCAATCCTGGAACAACAGCAAAGGACCTTGTGAAGATGCTGGAGGAAACGGGTACAAAAGTATATATCCACAGGAAAACGAGTCCTATATCAACCCAACCTGAAAGGCCGCTGAGCAAAGAAGAAGCAACTGCTCCAAAACCGCCATAAATAAGCTGCACATGGGGACAAAGATCATACATTTTGAACAAATGTCCTCTCGTCTGATGAAACAAAAATATAACTTTTTGGCCATAATGACCATCGTTATGTTTGGAGGAAAAAGGGGGAGGCTTGCAAGCCGAAGAACACCATCCCAACCGTGAAGCACGGGGTTAGCAGCAGCATGTGTGGGTGCTTTGCTGCAGGAGGGCCTGGTGCACTTCACAAAATAGATGGGGAAGGAAAATTATGTGAATATATTGAACCAACATCTCAAGACATCAGTCAGGAAGTTAAAGCTTGGTCTCAAATGGGTCTTCCAAATGGACAATGACCCCAAGCATACTTCCAAAGTTGTGGCAAAATGGCTTAAGGACATCAAAGTCAAGGTATTGGAGTGGCCATCACAAAGCCCTGACCTCAATCCTATAGAAAATGTGTGGGCAGAACTGAAAAAGCGGGTGCGAGCAAGGAGGCCTACAAACCTGACTCAGTTACACCAGTTCTGTCAGGAGGAATGGGCCAAAATTCACCCAACTTATTGTGGGAAGCTTGTGGAAGGCTACCTGAAGCGTTTGACCCAAGTTAAACAATTTAATGCTATCAAATACTAATTGAGTTTATGTAAACTTTTGACCCACTAGGAATGTGATGAATAGCCGAAATAAATAATTCTCTACTATTATTCTGACATTTCACATTCTTAAAATAAAGTGGTGATCCTAACTGACCTAAAACAGGGAATTTTTACTAGGATTAAATGTCAGGAATTGAGAATAACTGAGTTTAAATGCATTTGGCTAAGGTTCAAACTTCTGACTTCAACTGTATACACAAAGAACTATCAATAGAAAACAGGTCAAAGTGCAGCTAGTTTGCAGTCTTTCCAGCTTCCGTTTGAAGTGATTGGGTTAGCTGTGTTGTTGGCTAGCTCTGCTGAACAACATTGTCCTGATAAGAGAGCAAATTTTCTATGGCAGGTGAAATCCCGCCTCATTAGCTCATTTTTATGGGTATATCCAAATTATGCAGCTGCTTTGTTATTCAGGCTGCAATGTTTGACTATTTGACATGACTAAGTTAGCTGTAGTTGGCTAGCTAGCAAGCAAGGGATAAGAATGTTGCCAGGCAATATGGCAATAGAACATTTAGAAAGAACGACTGCGTCGCGTACATAGATACAGAATAAAAAGACTGAATGACTCGCGTCGAACCAATAGAAGGAACAAACAGCCGGCTTGGGTAGCAACCCTAGATTTGTGTCGGGACTATATCTTGGATTAAATAGTGTGAAAAAATTCATCAAAATACTATATATTTTTTTTATTGTATTTTACCCCAGGCTCGGGAAGCGATGGTCGAGTCATGCGTCCTCCAAAACATGCCCAGCCTAACCGCGCTTCTTAACACCTTCCCGCTTAACCTGGATGCCAGCCGATGCCAATGTGTCGGAGGAAACACCGTTCAACTGACGACGAGGTCAGTCTGCAGGCGCCCGGCCCGCCACATGGAGTCGCTAGAGCGTGATGAGCCGACTACAGCCCCCCTGGCCAAACCCTCTCCTAACCCGGACTACGCTGGGCCAGTAGTGGCACTGTAATGAAAATATGTCAATTTTTCTTTTGTATATATGTTGGTAACCCGTTGTATAAAAGTGGTAATGCACTCAAAGCCAGTGTTTGGTGGATATGTTGGAACGGTTTGCCGGCCCTTGACTTCATCTCGGGCCTAACAACACGTGTGCCAATATACCCACCAAACACCAACTTCTCAGGCATTATCACTTAACTAGAACCTACCTGCACCATCCACACAATGCGAAATGAATGATGCGCAAACCACACAAAATAGGTGACTCATGTGGAGTTAGTTGCTCGTGTCTGCCAGACGCATTGAGGTCAAATGACAACATTTCATGGTAGACCTTTAGCATCTGCAAAGGGTCGTTAGGCCTATGTAGAAAATACAGTGTTAATAGTTAATTAAGAAATACTTTAACACAATAATAATAATAATAATGGGCCTAATGTGATCTGATTTCACACTTTTCATAAGATGCAGAGAGGATAAGAAATGTTTGTTCTATTATTCAGAAGAGTTAGGACCCAATGTCCAAAAAATAACCATTCAATGTCAGCCAACCATGACTGAATATTCCGGGTAAGTAAACAGATATGATCAGAGTTAAGACATTTTAATATTTAAAGGTCCAGGGTTGTGGAGTAACAGTTACATGTAATCTGATTACAAATAAACACTAACTCTAATCAGTTACGTTACCAGACAAAATATTGTAATCAGATTACAGATACTTTAAAAAAAACTAGATGATTACTTCTTAGATTACTTTTAAATTCAGAAAGGATGTTTGTGGAAAAAGAAAAATACATTGACACCTTTCTGTTTTCTGAATGACATTCAGTTCAGTATTGAAAAAAGGCGCAAGTTAAAGTCAGAGACCACTACTATGACACACCGAATGATGACCACCAATCAGAGACCACTACTATGACACACCAAATGTGTTTGATGCATCCTTTTTGTTGTCTTCTAATACCACTTAAGGAGAAAGTAATCCGAAAGTAACAAAGTAATCAGATTACATTGCTGAGTTTGGGTAATCCAAAAGTTACGTTACTTATTTACAATTTTGAACAGGTAACTAGTAACTGTAACGGATTACGTTTAGAAAGTAACCCACCCAACCTTGCAGGCCTATACCTTGCTTTTGAATACTTACAGTTGAAGTCGGAAGTTTACATACACCTTAGCCAAATACATTTAAACTCAGTTTTTCACATTTCCTGACATTTAATCCTAGTAGAAATTCCCTGTCATAGGTCAGTTAGTATCACCACTTTATTTTAAGAATGTGAAATGTCAGAATAATAGTAGAGAGAATTATTTATTTTAAATTGTTCCCAGTGGGTCAGAAGTTTACATACACTCAGTTAGTATTTGGTAGCATTGCCTTTAAATTGTTTAACTTGGGTCAAATGTTTCGTGTTAGCCTTCCACAAGCTTCCCACAATAAGTTGGGTGAATTTTAGCCCATTCCTCCTGACAGAACTGGTGTAACTGAGTCAGGTTTGTAGGCCTATTCGCTCGCACACGCTTTTTCAGTTCTGCCCACAAATTTCTATAGGATTGAGGTCAGGGCTTTGTGATGGCCACTCCAATACCTTGACTTAAGCCATTTTGCCACAACTTTGGAAGTATGCTTGGGCTCATTGTCCATTTGGAAGACCCATTTGCGACCAAGCTTTAACTTCCTGACTGATGTCTTAAGATGTTGCTTCAATATATCCACATCATTTTCCTTCCTCATGATGCCATCTATTATGTGAAGTGCACCAGTCCCTCCTGCAGCAAAGCACCCCCACAACGTGATGCTACCATCCCGTGCTTCACGGTTGGGATGGTGTTCTTCGGATTGCAAGCCTCCCCCTTTTTCCTCCAAACATAACGATGGTCATAATGGCCAAACAGTTCTATTTTTGTTTCATCAGACCAGAGGACATTTCTCCAAAAAGTACGATCTTTGTCCCCATGTAGCTGTGGCTTCTTCCTTGTTGAGCGGACTTTCAGGTTATGTCGATATAGGACTCGTTTTACTGTGGATATAGATACTTTTGTACCTGTTTCCTCCAGCATCTTCACAAGGTCCTTTGCTGTTGTTTTGAGATTGATTTGCACTTTTCGCACCAAAGTACGGTCATCTCTAGGAGACAAAACGCGCCTCCTTCCTGAGCGGCATGACTGCTGAGTGGTGTTTATGACTGGTGGTGTTTATACTTGTGTACTATTGTTTGTACAGATGAACGTGGTCCCTTCAGGTGTTTGGAAATTTTATGAGGTCTTGGCTGATTTTATTTTATTTTCCCATGATGTCGAGCAAGCTACAAGCAGTTTGAAGGTAGGCCTTGAAATACATCCACAGGTACACCTCCAATTGACTCAAATTATTTCAATTAGTCTATCAGAAGCTTCTAAAGCCATGACATCATTTTCTGGAATTTTCCAAGCTGTTTAAAGGCACAGTCAACTTAGTGTATGTAAACGTCTGACCCACTTGAATTGTGATATAGTGAATTATAAGTGAAATAATCTGTCTGTAAACAATTGTTGGAAGAATTACTTGTGTCATGCACAAAGTAGATGTACTAACCGACTTGCCAAAACTATAGTTTGTTAATATTAAATCTGTGGAGTGGTTGAAAAATGAGTTTTAATGACTTCAACCTTAGTGTATGTAAACTTCCGACTTCAACTGTACAGACTAAAAAACCCATGGGTAAAAAAGCAAAAACTAAAGATTGGGCAATGATCATCCACCTTGAAGATTGTAACTCTAATTGCAAATTCTCTTGAGGCTGGCCGAAGAAGGGCCCTCATACTGTAGGGGTTTGTGTTTTACGTCCTCTATCTCCATCATCATCACATATCAGATTTTAAGGCATGCACAGTGGCAGAGAAAAACAAAAAGCCCCTAAAACCTGTCCAGACCTATCTCTCTGGCTCACTGGCGATAACACAAATAATACCCATAGAGAGGTGAGGGTTGGGAGATTATTGCCTGAGATTATAATATAAAATACGGATAGAAAAGAGAAGATGCTCTGAGTTTTCCTCGCAAGACCAAGGCACTACTACTACTACTATTCCACATGAACACACTGACACTACATTACCAAGAAAAGAGACAGCACTGCTCTACTCAGTCCAGTGTCCACGGCTGCCATCATCATGTCCAAGATCATCTGTGTGACTCTCCTACCGGTCTTCCTGGTCTTCATTTGGTGTGCCAACACAGGTTAATATGCTGAATACTATATGTGGGTTTACAATATGGGTGATAACGGTAAAGTACTTAAGTAAAAAATACTTTAAAGTACTACATAAGTCATTTTTTGTGGTAGCTGTACTTTATTTTACTATTTATATTTTTGACAACTTTTACTTTTACTTCACTACATTCCTAAAGAAAGAAATGTACTTTTCACTCCATAATATTTTCCCTGACACCCAAAAGTATTAGTTATATTTTGAATGCTTTGCAGGACAGGAAAATGGTCCAATTACTGCACTTATCAAGAGAACATCCCTGGTCATCCCTACTGCCTCTGACCTAGCAGACTCACTAAACACACATGCTTCATTTGTAAAATATGTCTGAGTGTTGGAGTGTTCCCTTGGCTATCCGTAAATTAAAATAATAATAATTGTGCCGTCTGGTTTGCTTAATATAAGGAATTTTAAATGATTTATAGTGTTTATTTTGGTACTTAATTATATTTTAGCAATTCCATTTACTTTTGATACTTAAGTATATTTAAAACCAAATACTTGTAGACTTTTACTCAAGTAGTATTTTACTGGGTGACTTTCACTTTTACTTGAGTCATTTTCTATTAAGGTATCTTTACTTTTACTCAAGTATTTAATTATTATTGTTTATTTTTTATTTTATTATTTGTTTTATTTCACCTTTATTTAACTAGGCAAGTCAGTTAAGAACAAATTCTTATTTACAATGACGGCCTACACGGGCCAAACTCTGATGACAGGATGACAATTAGGTACTTTTTCCAGCAGTGCACTTGAGTTAAACAGCAAAGTATTTCATGCCTGCATGTAGTACATTCTGTATTGATAGATTTATCACACCTGAACACCACTAGGTCACTGATTAACAGATATTTTACAGTTAATGTACTTCACACCTTTTCAATGGACTGTTGTTTTCTCAAGGGTTGCTCAGTAATGAATTGTTGCAGTATTTCAACATTTACAGTATGACAAAATGGGAACAATGATTAAGTGAACTCTTCTCCACTCTGTGTATAGTCTCTTCTAGCAAATGGCATGTGAAGGACGGGCTCCGTACGTGTCGGTGCAAAGGTGAGCATGCCTATTTAGTAAGTGCTGTAAAGGATGAATGCCAATGGCCACAGATTCATTGTATTTGTTGACTATAAAGCAATCACTGTAAGTTAACACCACTGCCTACTTAAAAACTTGAACTTGAACTCAAACTTTACAGTCTCCTACAAACCTGGGAAAGGTTATAACCATCATCATCCTCACTTGCATACCTATTATGACTCATTGAATCTGCTACGAATATAAAGAGATGTGTGTAATTTAGAACTGTGGATGTCATTCTCTCTCCAGTTCACAGTGAGAGAGAGCTCTGCCGCAAGCCACTCTTTCCCAAAATCCGTGTCGAGAAAAAGCGACTGAATAAATGCCTTTGCAGGAAATATTGCACGCATAGTGAGTATACAGTGTGTGAATGTGTGTGTGTGTGTGTATGTGTGTGTGCAATTGTTTTTTGCTTTCTATAACGTTGTCTGTCTGTCTGTGTAGTATTCAATGCAAAGCTGAACTTGGAGAAAAAGCTGGACTTGGAGACATGTTGTCCTTTTGTGTGGTCCAACCCCATCTGAGGATAACAGGGCAAGGGGGTGAACATATCTCTCTCTCTCTCTCTCTCTCTCTCTCTCTCTCTCTCTCAAATTATCTTAAATCATTGTTACACCAACATAATCAGTCTTTTAAAAATGTCAAACCAATAAAAAAAATGATATCTCTATGTTATCAATTCACATTGTGTTTTTATTCCTTTTTGTGTATGTGTGTTGCAGCAAAGCCATAGTGTGAAAACATAATCACAACTTCTTCAATCATATTTTGCATGCAGAGCCCCTATACCTAACAGGAGAGTGCTTAGGTTTCATAGTGGTGGGTTGTCACACTCTAGAGCTCTGTTTATACCTGCAGTTAACATGCGTCCTTCATCCTGATCTTGATCTGAATTTGCATTTTTTTATTGTCTACACCTGTCTGAAAAAGGTGGCCACAGTCAGAATGTGGACGAGACTAAAAACTAACTAGGTTTACCTTTTTGTCTGTGGATTAATCATCAGAGTAGAGAAATACACAATTTTGTATGACTCCACGTAAAAATTCTACATGTCAGGTAAAATAATGACCCAATGTTCATCTCCCAGGACATGTCCTTGAATGTTTATTGTGTGTTTTGACCTTCCCCAAAATTAATATAGTTGGTTCACAGCTTTAACCTGTATGTCATTATAAGTTCTGGTGTGGGATGGCAAAATCAGTGCACAAGCCCATGGCCGTTGTAGTCAGCAAGTATCCCTCAGCTAATCTCACTGACAGATTACACACTTACACCACTGGGCTTTGGCACTAGTTGCTGCTCTCTCTCTCTTGCGCCCGCTCTTATTGGCATGGGAAACACATGTTTACATTGCCAAAGCAAGTAAAATGGATAAACAAAAGTCAAATAAAAAATATTACACTCACACAAGTTCCAAAAGAATAAAGACATTTCAAATGTCATATTATGTCTATATACAGTGTTGTAGCGACGTACATAATGGATAGATATTGGTTGTATTTACAATGGTGTTTGTTCTTCACTGGTTGTCCTTTTTTCTTGTGACAACAGGTCACAAATCTTGCTGCTGTGATAACACACTGTGGTATTTCACCCAATATATATGGGAGTTTATCAAAATTGGATTTGTTTTCGAATTCTTTGTGGATCTGTGTAATCTGAGAGAAATATGTGTCTCTAATATGGTCATACATTTGGCAGGAGGTTCGGAAGTGCAGCTCAGTTTCCACCTAATTTTGTGAGCAGTGTGCACATAGCCTGTCTTCTCTTGAGAGCCAGGTCTGCCTACGGCGAACTTTCTCAATAGCAAGCCTATGCTCACTGAGTCTGTACATAGTCAAAGCTTTCCTTAAGTTTGGGTCTGCCACTGTGTACTCTCTGTTTAGGGCCAAATAGCATTCTAGTTTTCTCAGTGTTTTTGTTCATTCTTAATGTGTTAAGTAATGATCTTTTTGTTTTCTCATGATTTGGTTGGGTCTAATTGTGTTGCTGTCCTGGGGCTCTGTGGGCTCTGTTTGTGTTTGTGAACAAAGCCCCAGGACCAGCTTGCTTAGGGGACTCTTCTCCAGGTTCATCTCTCTGTAGGTGATGGCTTTGTTATGGAAGATTTGGGAATTGCTTCCTTTTAGGTGGTTGTAGTTTTGATAATTAGCGGGTGTCGACCTAATTCTGCTCTGCATGCATTATTTTCCAATTTGGCATTTGCTCAGTACATTGTGTTCACTGTGGAAATGTACAAGTCTGTTGTTAATAATAATGCAGAGGATTTTCCCAAGGTTGCTATCGGTGCATATCCCACGGTAGTTATTGGGGTAAAATTTGTCTACACTTTTATGGATCGGGGTTATCAGTCCGTGGTTCCTAATATTGGGAAAGATGCCATGTTAAATAGATTAAGTACAGCCAATTGGAATTTGTGGTCTGTATATTTTGTCATTTTAATGTAGGATACCATCAACACCACAGGCCTTTTTGTGTTGGAGGGTTTGTATTTTGTCCTGTAGTCCATTCAATGTAATTGGAAAATTCAGTGGGATCTGGTAGTATTTAATAGCTGATTCTAAGATTTCTAATTGTTAAGCTTTGCACACTCTTGTCATTCTCTCTACCAGCTTCATGAGGTAGTCACCTCGAATGTATTTCAATTAACAGGTGTGCCTTGTTAAAAGTTCATTTGTAGAATTTCTTTCTTTCTTAATGTGTTTGAGCCACTCAGTTGTGTTGTGACAAGGTAGAGGTGGTATACAGAAGATAGCCCTATTTGGTAAAAGACCAAGTACATATTATGGCAAGAACAGCTCAAATAAGCAAAGAGAAACCACAGTCCATCATTACTTTAAGACATGAAGGTCAGTCAATACTGAACATTTCAAGAACTTTTAAAGTTTCTTCAAGTGCAGTCCAGTCGCAAAAACCATCATGCACAATGATGAAACTGGCTCTCATGAGGACTGTCACAGGAAAGGAAGATCCGGAGTTACATCTGCTGCAGAGGATAAGTTCATTAGTTACCAGCCTCAGAAATTGTAGCTCCAAAAAATGCTTCACATAGTTCAAGTAGCAGACACATCTCAACATCAACTCTTCAGAGGAGACTGCGTGAATCAGGCCTTAATGGTCGAATAGCTGCAAAGAAACCACTACTAAAGGACACTAATAAGAAGAGACTTGCTTGGGCCAAGAAACATGAGCAATGGACATTATAAAACTGGTGGAAATCTGTCCTTTGGTCTGATTCATCAAAATGTAAGATTTTTGTGAGACGCAGAGTATGTGTGGTTCCCACCGTGAAGCATGGAGGAGGAGGTGTGAGGGTATGGGGGTGCTTTGCTGGTGACACTTCCAGTGATTTATTTAGAATTCAATGCACACTTAACCAGCATTGGCTACCACAGCATTCTGCAGCGATACACCATCCCATCCTGTTTGCACTTTGGAGTATTATTTGGAGTATTATTTGTTTTTCATCAGGAAAATTACCCAACACACCTCCAGGCTGTGTAAGGGCTATTTGACCAAGAAGGAGAGTGATGGAGTGCTGCATCAGATGACCTGGCCTCCACAATCACCTGACCTCAACCCAATTGAGATGGTTTGGGATGAGTCGGACCGCAGAGTGAAGGAAAAGCCGCCATCAAGTGCTTCAAGACTTTTGGAAAAGCATTCCGGGTGAAGCTGGTTGAGAGAATGCAAAGCTGTCATCAAGGCAAAGAGTGGCTAGTTTGAAGAATCTAAAACCTAAAATATATTTTGACTTGTTTAACACTTTTTTGGTTACTGCATGATTCCATATGTGTTATGTCATAGTTTTGATGTCTTTACTATTCTTCTACAATGTACCCTTGAATGAGTAGGTGTGTTCAAACTGTTGACTGGTACTGTATGTGTTTTTGTGTTGATCCACATTATTTGCAAGTGGAAACGTATAATGTTATTGGGTTTGTATATAAAGTGTAAAGCAGAAATCACTACCACACTTCAGTCATTTGTTGAATGCATTGTGTCTCAGTCAGCAGTAGCCCCTATAAACAACAGGTGATTACTTGGGTTTCAGTGGTGGGAATTCACACTCTAGGTCTCTTCTGACCTCTATCAACTCTCACTGACATCAGGGTCATCACGATATCTCAATGGCAGGTCGCACACACACACCACTGGGCTTTGGAGTCAGTTACATCATCAATCAGCAACATGAAAACAAGATCTTCAGGTGATGGTTTGATACTGTAATAAATGTTTAGTAGTTCTATTCAACATGAGTGATATACACCTGATTTGTTCTATGATTCCCATCCTTGGATGCATAACAACAGCAAACAAATCAATGTCTGTATAGAAACAGGTTACATAGCCCAATGGCGCCCAAGAAATCTGTAAGCTTTTAATGGGAACGTGAGTGTACTGCTGTTTACTCCATGTGGTTCAGTTTTTTTACACTATAAACCCCTGGTAAGGACAAGGAGCAGAGAGGTGAAATATCATAGTCCAGTAATCTGAGAGGGCTGAGCGATGGGTAAACACTGTCCTAAGAGAGTCCTGTTCGGGAACCCATCTTCTGTGCTATTTCTCTTATTTCTTCACAACTGAAAGAAAACATCTCCTGACTTGGCAATACACTCTTAGAAAAATAGGTGCTATCTAGAACCTAAAAGGGTACATCGGCTGTCCACATAGGATAACCCTTTGAATAACCCTTTTTTGTTCCAGGTAGAACTCTCTTGGGTTCCAGGAAGAACCCTTTCCACAGAAGGTTCTACATGTAACCCAAAAGGGTTCTACCTGGAACCAAAAAGTGTTCTCCTATGGGGACTTCCAAAGAACCCTTGGCCATGACAGCCTCTGTCAGGGATCAATACGGCATGGAGGTAAGGTCAAACTAAAGGGCCTTCTTCAATGATTCATGGTATTACACTAATTGATCAATTGTTTTATTGATATAATACTATCAGGAAGGTATATTATTATAATATATTAATGATATTTTAGGAATATATATCCTCCCACGTCACCATGGTAATGTAATAAGAGTCCAACAAAAGGGCTTACCAAGAAAAAGCAGAGGCCTATCTGAACTCTATTGTAATAACAGTGTAATAAACATGCATCTGGATATGCATAGGCTAGTAGCTGGTAGGTGTTGATTGTCATCACAATACTCTGACATGGCGCCTGTCTATCTCCAGGGCCTCTGAAACTGATAGTCTCAGTCGCTGACACTGCACTTGGCGGTAAGCAAATCTGGGCAACACAGTGGGCCAAAACCATTTGATTTCTATGGCCTAACTCCAAGAGATGGTGTCAGCCCACTGCCAGTGCTCCTCAGTTCCTCTCTTATCTCTCTTCTTCCTCTCAGAGACTTTCAGTTCTGTCATTTTGGTCCAAACATGTCCCTTGGCCCAGGCACATGTTTTGCTGATAAAGTGGGCTTCTGCTGCTGCTGCAGTATGTAAGCCAGGGGCTTTCACTGGAGACGTGGAGGACGGGCGGATGGGGGGGGGGTATGCTAGTTGACATGTTCCCTCCCACCTTCTGAAATGTCTTTTATCATTGGAATGTGACAGAAAACGAGGCAACGGTGTGCTTTAGGGCCATGCGGACGCCTCCGAGCGGTTGGGTAGGCTGTTTGGAGTGTTTATCCGACTAATAAAAAATATTGCACCCCTGATTTAAGCTAAAAATACCTTCTGTTAAGCAGTACTGTCACATATACTCCCTCTCCGGCCTCTAGGTCACCAGGCTGCTGATTATTACGCATACCTGTCACCATCGTTACGTGCACCAGCGTCTCATGACACTCACCTGGACTCCATCACCTCCTTGATTACCTCCCCTATATCTGTCACTCCCCTATGGTTCCATGTCAGTGTGTTGTTTGTGTTTCTTGTTTTATGTTCCGTTTATTTATTAAATACTCACTCCCTGTACTTGCTTCCCGACTTTCAGCGCATTCGTTACAAGTATGGGTCTGAAGGTTTTCTTATGGACGAGCATCTGATTTTCTTATCATAACAAATAGAAAGAGATGTATTCACCTGCATCTGCAACATAGTTCCAAGTAGATCAGGAGGAGGGTGTCAATGTTCCATGACCTGTTGAACACCAAACGTGTTCCTAATGCATGGGTTTATGTCCTAACCGTGTGATCTTAACAGAAAACAACTCAAATCAGGACCGTAATTATGATTACTGGGGACCGTCCTGCAGTACACTACTTTTGCCTGTAGAGAAAGCACTTTTACTTGTTTCTACTTGTCAACCATTGATGTTACAGAAAAGCAAGGCATTTTACAGACTTGAAGACTAAGTAAGGATTTGAGCCAGGCATGTACTGTATGTAATGTCTATTGTCAAGATGCGTTCAGTTTGAGTAGTTCTAGAAGTCATTAACATGTGAATGCTAGATAATTCTATGTGATATGTCATGTAGCCTACTCTAACACCCTTACGCAAAATCAGTTAACACCCTACAAGGGCTTGTTAATTGTTTGTTTATAACCACCTACATGGTTTGAGCTAT
This sequence comes from Thymallus thymallus, assembly GCA_023634145.1. NCBI lineage: Eukaryota > Metazoa > Chordata > Actinopteri > Salmoniformes > Salmonidae > Thymallus > Thymallus thymallus. The sequence goes on from CM042423.1 coordinate 9,774,977, forward strand.
TTTCTAACAATTCAGTCTCTCTCTCTCTCTCTCTCTCTCTCTCTCTCTCTCTCTCTCTCTCTCTCTCTCTCTCTCTCTCTCACTCACTCTCTCTCTCTCTCTCTCTCTCTCTCTCTCTCTCTCTCACTCTCTCTACCTCTCTTTCCAGTAAAGAAACAAAGAGTGTAATTTCCAATGCTAATTCTCTTTGTATTCATTCTACAAAAAATGCTCACAATGCAGTTACCTAAATTATTCCTACAACAACAATTGTCTCTCAGTGACTCTATGGGTGTGATGAGGTGGAAGTGGAATGCAGTCAGTCAGTGTTCTACTATCTCTCTGGTTTATAATGTAGAGGCTTAGACGGTGGGGAACCTTCAGGGCCCTCTACGCCCTCAGAGAGGGCCCAAGGACAGATACAAATATGTATATATTTTTATATATTATAATTTGTCATTTTGCTTTCATTGATTTAGTCTTTGTAATTGTATGATGCCTCAAGGCCCTCTAAAGGGCTAAGTATACTTCAGAGCCAATAGTGAGCCTTATCTTGTTTTCTCATGCTTGAGCCTATAGCTTCTCAGCTAGCTGGCTAGCTTTTTGCAGTGAGTGTATGTAACGATGGCGATGGAAACTGCAGAGAGAGTAATCGAGGACGATGTGGTGGCTAAATTGTTAGCATCGCTCTTTTCAAGACTAACGTTTAATGAAAAGTTCAATCTTGTTCAGACCAGGAGACCAACTCCTACACTGCCTGATTTGGTGCAACGAGGAAATAGTTATTTTTGGGGGTTTTAAAATCAAAAGACAAGCTATATGAACCTGCCATTGCCCATTTCATAATGACGGACAGGAGAAAGGTTTTTAAATGATAATCATAATGGTGAGTGTACTTTTTATTTTCATCTACAGCTTGCTTTTCATATCATTTTGAATACAATGTGTAAAATGTTATTTCAACTTTAGATCGCTGGTTGTGTGGTAAAAACAAAGGTAATGACGTAGCAATTGGAAGTACTAGGTACATAACATTTTGTGTTGTGGTGCATTTTTTTATTGTTGCATGCTGGAGATAGAACATCTAATACAGCCAACTTTTTTCTTTCTGACAGCATATACTTCACGGTCACGGCTGAGGGAACGAGGCGCAGAGCAAAAGGTCAGTGAAAACATTGTTTTATTAACTCAGAATTCAAAATAACAAACGGAATAAACAGAACCGTGAGCTGGTGTCTAGCACACACACAGACAACACACTACACATACAACACACTACACATACAACACACTACACAAACAACGCACTACACATACAACACACTACACAGACAACACACTACACATACAACACACTACACATACAACACACTACACAGACAACGCATTACACATACAACACACTACACAGACAACACACTACACATACACACACTACACAGACAACGCACTACACATACAACACACTACACAGACAACGCACTACACATACAACACACTACACAAACAACGCATTACACATACAACACACTACACAGACAACACACTACACATACAACACACTACACATACAATACACTACACAGACAACGCACTACACATACAACACACTACACATACAACACACTACACAGACAACGCACTACACATACAACACACTACACATACAACACACTACACAGACAACACACTACACATACAACACACTACACAGACAACGCATTAGACATACAACACACTACACAGACAACACACTACACATACACACACTACACAGACAACGCACTACACATACAACACACTACACAGACAACGCACTACACATACAACACACTACACAGACAACACACTACACATACAACACACTACACAGACAACGCACTACACAGATAACACACTACACAGACAACGCACTACACATACAACGCACTACACAGACAACACACTACACATACAACACACTACACAGACAACGCACTACACATACACACACACAATGATCCACACACAGGTGGGCGCAAAGTGAACATAAATAGAATCCCCAATTAGAGACAACTCAAGACAGCTGCCTCTAATTGGGGATCAACGAAAACCAACACAAAACTCCCTGAATGTCCGGACATAACTGTGGCCATCCTACTCCCTCTAGAGGGAGTCAGAGACCTGGCCTCAGTCAGGCCATTACAATACTGTCCATGGTCTTGAAACAATGCGAGTAGTTGTGTGGTTTAATTTATTCTGCCACTATTTGAGTGAAGGTTTGTTTTGGAAAATGTTTCTTTGAAACGACGCAACCCGTATTTTCTTCTAACATGGTTCCTGCTATCGATATTTCCAACCGTTGTGTACTTGTGCTGCTTCTGTGAGCCACAGCCGAGGCTACAGACCGTTTGACTCTGTCATCAAAGAATTGCTTCTCCTACAGAGGTCTGCAAAATAAAAGTCTCAAGTTATGCTCTGTATACACAGGCACCCGAGTTCTCTAACTATAGGTATGAGGTCATATATTTTTCCGCAACTGAGGGCCTTTCTCCGATAGTCACAATTCGGCACTGTTTTTAGATGACCTCCTTCAACCCAACAAACCCAGATTCCAGGAAACATTAAAGGAACTGATTCAGGGCCTTAATTCCAAAACCATCCCAAACAAGTTCCAAGGATTGATGACAAAAAAATAGTTACCGCAGGAGTTGTAAAGCACTTCCGGTAGCACTTCATAATAACATCTTGCCATAAAGCATTGCAATTATAATGGATTGTAAATAGTTTATTCATCATTTATTAATGGATTGTAAAAGTAAATTGTTTATTCATAATGTATTAATCATTACTCCTACTTTTGTAAATGTTAGTAAGCTAGTTATTAACACATTTAGAAACCATTTTTAAAGTATGTAATAATGACTCATAAGATAATTCATAATATGTTTAATATAGGTCCTTATAAACCATTTAGTAATCATTAGTTAGCCTAAGTCTTTTTTTGTGTGGGCTAATCTAATGTAAGGGCTATTTATACTTTATAAATACTTTATAAATGTTCTGAGTGACAAGTGTAATTTCTCACAAAAAGGTGGACATGTCAGCAGTTCCTAATGCTCCTTAAAGGGATAGTTCACCCAAGTTACTAAATGACAGATAGGTTTCCTTACCTTACATTTTAGCATTTGGGGGACAAATCCCATTTGTCATGGTACTGATGTTAGCTTTCTTTCACACATCATGCCCAAATCATCCAAAAGCATTTAAATGATCATGAATCTCAACAAAGGCAATTGATTTGAACATGATGCGTGAAAAATATAGCATTAGCATTTCGAAACAGTGTCAGGGAAACTAAAACCAAGCATGGATTGCTGTCATACCTTGTCCATAGACTGCATACAGGTTAAGGAAACCAATATATAATTTGGCTGAACTATGCCCTTAAATTCTCAAAATAGCCTAGAACATATCAATGATAAAATAATAAGCACACAACACAGGATGTTTAAGGAAACATATTGAACATTTTATTTACAAAAACTGTTGTAAAACAACTTTAGCATGGAGGTATAGGAATAGTTGTAATGTGAATGTTTAGCTAATATTTCAATCCCGTGAACGCAAATTAATCATAAAACACGAAGATGTAACCACAACAGCTCGCCGGACCTGACATTTTTTCTGTAGTGGATTTTTATTCCTTCATTACTACTGATATATGATTGACATGTAGAGGTATTTGGAGGTAGAAATGTTACATGGTACGGTAGCTTAGCATACTATTTTCACACTTGACTTTTTTTTGCTGCACTGGGCTTTACTGGGCTTTAAAAGGTAGTAACTATTTCAACATAATGGGATAGTTCAGCAAAATTAGGTATTCAGATATTTCTTTCTACGTACTGCTCTAAGGAGTGATTGCAATCCACACTTTGGTAGAAAAGTCAATGTTAGCATTTTCATACGAAAAACGTTACTTTACTCAACATGAACGTACACATCATACTATTACAACTGTGCGACTCATCTATATTGTGGGCTTACTGTTTAATAATTCTAGGCCATTTTTAGACCTTAAGGAGAACTGCTGGAATGTCTACTAACGGCATGTTTATCTTTTAGTAAAAAAAATACACTTGTCACTTAAAAAATGTATTACGTATTTACAAAGTTAAAATAATGGACCCCACTTTAGATTAGCCCACACAAAAATACTTAACTAAAGATTAGTAAATGGTTTATAAGGACCTATATTAAACATCTTATGAATTATCTTGTTAATCATTATTACATACTTACATACTAAGAATGGTTTTATACATGTGTTAATAACTAGCTTTACAAATGTAGGAGTAATGATTAATAAATTATGAATAAACTATTTACTAATCCATTATTACATCTTTATAATTATGGTTAGGGTTATTATTGGTGTTATTATAAAGCACTACCGGACACATTTCTTCAATATTTTAATTGTTAAACATTTTTGGCCCCAAACTTATACAAGAAGTGGGACAGCCAGGGTTAACGCTGATCCGTCTGCATAGATACAGTATAGCACATTATTTTAGGTGATTCTAGAGCAGGGTTCTCCAACCCGCCTGTAGGTTTTTGCTCCAACCCGCAGTTGTAACTAACCTGGTGCAGCTGATCAACCAGCACATTTTTAGAATCAGGTGCCATAGATTAGGTTTGGTGTTTAAACCTACAGGACGGTAGCTCTCCAGGAACAGGGTTGGAAACTGTTCTAGAGAAAAAGTAGCACTGCAAGCTTTTTGGCAGAATCTTGGTAGCACTACAATGCTAACATAAAGGGATATCGTATCTTCAATGCTACCAGATATCATGGTTTGCATGGTTTGTCAAGCTTAACTTGTTTGGACACCCAAAGGCTTGATGGTAATCATTAGGGCCATGACATTTTCCTGACCACATGACCTGACCAGGAGAAACTATGCATTTAACAGTATGTTACAGCCCTAACATTTTGAGTTTGTCATGGTCGTGTGACACTCAGTCTTTTGAGGTTTGGATGTGTGGGGGCTTATTAGGAAGGCCTGTGTCTAAGTCTCAACTATTTAGCCAAACTGGATAAATCAGTTTCTCAACTATTTAGCTAAACTAGATAAACCAGTTAATGGGTGAAACTGTGGTTTGTAATCCATCACCAAGTATGTGTGTGTTTGTGTGTTTGTGTGTTTGTGTGTGCATGCGTGCGTGTGTATGTTGGGCCTTTCCTACTTTCTCTGCCCCTACATATAGCATGCCACACGTCCTTGCTTGGTTCCAGTCACTCAGCATTCCTCTTCACCCTCCTCTTCTCTGAAGCTAACTCAGGTAAGACTATGTCTATTTAGCAAAGGTATTATGCCAGGGAGCTTATTCACTATATAAGGAATATCTATATTTGTGAAAATATGAAATATCTTTTGGCTATATATATATCACATTTATTGAATATTTACACATGTTTAAACATTGATTTATTTTCCGTATAGCATACTTTCTTTAAGGAATGAAAGGGGAAGTGGATCCGCTGAATGTAATGATCATTTACAAGCCTGGTCTCATAGACACAACACAGTAAATCAGGGACTTTCAAATTAGAATGATATGTTACATTTAGTATGGTTACATAAGACAGAAGGTTACTTGCAGGGTGGTTGGTCATGGTGAGTGGGTGTATAACGCAAACATCTAGCAACCCCTAAGGGTGCGGTTTCGAATCTCAGCATTTTAGCAAATAAGCAACTTTGCAACTACTTACTACTTTTAACTACTTTGCAACTACTTACCATGTCAGCTAACCCTAATCCTAACCTTAACCCTTTAACCTAATTTATAACCCTTTTAATTAACACTAACCTTAATCCTAACCTTAACCCCTAACCCCTAGCCTAGCTAGGGTTAGCCACCTAGCCACCTAGCTAATGTTAATGCGACAACAAATTGGAATTCGTAACCGTGAAGCATGGGGCTGGCAGAATCATGTTGTGGGGGTGCTTTGCTGTAGGAGGGACTGGTGCACTTCACAAAATAGATGGCATCATGAAGAAGGAAAATTATGTGGATATATCAGTCAGGAAGTCAGGAAGTTTGGTCGCAAATGGGTCTTCCAAATGGACAATGACCCCAAGCATACTTCCAAAGTTGTGGCAAAATAGCTTAAGGATAACAAAGTCAAGGTATTGGAGTGGCCATCACAAAGCCCTGACCTCAATCCTATAGAAAATTAGTGGGCAGAACTGAAAAAGCGTGTGTGAGGAAGGAGGCCTACAAACCTGACTCAGTTACACCAGTTCTGTCAGGAGGAATGGGCCAAAATTCACCCAACTTATTGTGGGAAGCAAACAAAACGTTTGACCCAAGTTAAACAATTTAAAGGCAATGCTACCAAATACTAATTGAGTGTATTTAAACTTCTGACCCACTGGGAATGTGATGAAATAAATAAAATCTGAAATAAATCATTCTCTCTACTATTATTCTGACATTTCACATTTTTAAAATAAAGTGGTGATCCTAACTGACCTAAGACAGGGAATTTTTACTAGGATTAAATGTCAGGAATTGTGAAAACCGAGTTTAAATGTATTTGACTAAGGTTTATGTAAACTTCCAACTTCAACTGTATATATATATATATACATTTTTTTTATTATTTTTTTATTATTTTTTTAAAACTATCCTCACAGAAACTGCCACTATGGCAAACAGGATTGTCATCCAGCAGCCCAAGCCCTTTGTTCAGGCCATCACCTCAAACCAATGGAGCTCCGACATCTGTGACTGCACCAAGGATATGTCTTCGTGTAAGTGTGTGCGTTCGTGTGTGCGTCCGTGCATGTTTGTGTGTACATACATTGATCGTCTTTACACAAAGCCTCTCTTAACGCTCAATTCAATTAAATGGGGGGGCAAACTTGTTTCAATCAACAACATACCACTTTAGAGTTATCCCATGGGTAAAGAAAACATCCTTTTCACTGTCATTTCTCGGCCTCCATATCCTGCTATAGGTTGCTTAGCGTTCTGGTGCTTCCCCTGTTTTGCCTGTATAACGGCGAGGGAGGCTGGGGAGTGCCTGTGTCTGCCCCTGCTAGACGGCTTCGGCTTTATCCCCCCCGCCACCATGTCCATGAGGGTGGGCATGCGCCAACGCTACGGCATCGAGGTAGGGACACAGAACGCCAAGACCTTGTCTAGAGTCATGACGTTTGGTTTTCTCATTGTTTACTGTCAACTTGGCATGTCTTATGACTAGAGTTTTTCCTGATCACAGAATCTGACCAGGAAAAATGTATAGTTATAGGCCATAACTATTGGTTAAGATGTTGAAGATGTTGTATTATGTAAACATTTGGTGAAAAGAATGCAAATGAATACAAAGTCCGTACAAATTATATGCATTTCCCAGTTCCTTTGACTGTACATGTGAATGTGTGTAATGTCTTGTAATAGTGTACTATCAGTTTGATCTCAGAACTCTCCTAACCAGTTCTAATGACTTAGGTTTCAGGACTACCAGACCATGCCCACATTTTTTCTAGAGTTCTCAAAGTTTGTTTCAATACCTGCATACCGAGGGCGTAGCCTGGAAACCAGTCTATGTGCTAACATTCCTCTCCTTGCCAATCCTAGTCAAGCCAAACAAGTAGTTGGAAGGATAGCACAAACAGATCGGGGACCAGGCTACTCAGGGAGTAATGCATAATGTTCTGATGATGTCACAGTGCTGAACTCCGATCAGATAGTCTCCTCTTTGTCATTAATTGATAAATGTACAGTAGTCAGTGTTAACTGATCCTAGGTCAGATGTAATGTGATGTATCTCTGTCTCCTCCCTAAAAGGGCACCATGTGTAACGACTGTGTCTGTTCCGTCTTCTGCGGGCCCTGCACCTGGTGTCAAATGTCAAGAGAGATGAAGACCCGGCTCCAACCAATCACTCTCATCAACACACATGTAAGATAAGGACAGACCTCGTTCTTCCTCATCATCCTCTTCGTCGTCATGCGCCACCATCATCATCGTCATCATCATCATCACTCATCATCATATATCCCTCCTCTTCCTCCTACACCTTCATCATGGTCGTTAGACTAATCCTAATCAACATCATCATCATTAGATATTAATGGTATACTACACTTTCTACCACAGGAGGCTGCTGATGGAAGGACGGCTCATAATAATGTCCGGAATGAAGCAAATGGAATGGTGTCGTTCGATGTATTTAATATCATTACATTAATTCCACTCCAGCCATTACCACGGGCCGGTCCTCCCCAATTAAGGGGCCACCAACCTCCTGTGCTTTCTATCCTCTGTTGACTCTTCTATCATTACTCCCTCGTGTACACGTGTACTATGAGCCACCCAAAACTGATCTCCAATTCAAGATATAGTATGCTATTCTTAGGTTGTTCTCTTCCACTTTCATCTTGCTGACAGCTGAAAATGTTTGCTCTGTATCTGTAAAGGCCCTTTGAATTTTTTCAGGTATGTGAAAGTTGAATGAACATGTATGTATGTATAAATATATTTCCAACACCCTTTTGAAAACTGGACCTTTTTATCTACCACTATGCTAAATGTACGAAACATGTCCAAATGTATTGCAGAAACGTATACGAGAGAAATAGGTATTAAAATGTTCAAATTAACAAAACATATCTTCCATGTTTGCAATAGAAATGTATGTATCTTAATGGTAAATGATTAAAAGAAGAGTGTCTGTCCTTTCTCCATGACGTTGATGAGGGTGAGGGTTTTAAATCTTATGCAAACCACACACATGCAAATAGTGACTGTTCTATCATTTAGTTCCTGAATGATATGGTTTTTAATGCTACATCTGGTCCTGAGGTACTAATCACGAACCTGGATACAGCCAGGCAGAGCTGTCCATTTCAGGTGAGTGTATTTTATTAAAAGAGTCAGAATTCAATAAAGCAGAACTTAGATTGAACATACCCCACTACTAGTATTATAGGCTGCAATGATTTGTGTTGGATGGGAAGACATACGTTCTAACATCAGGTTACTGGTGAACTAAAGACAACAGTTTGGATATAAACAGTACCTATTAACTGTTAAGTGATAGGTACTGGGGGGGGGGGGGGCTATTTCATATTTTATTTCAGCAAGTTGGCATTGGGGAGGCAGATAGAGCCAAAAGTAAGGAAAAAGTTTTGTTGTTGCTTTTTGTTCAGGTTCTTTGTCTTTAGTCGTTCGGCCGGCCAGTCACCATGGCAACGAGCGTGATAATCAACAACCAACAGTCTCAGCCTCCTCAGCCCCAGACACCAGCTTTCATAGCTGTCCACTCTAACCAGTGGAGCACTGGCATTTGTGGCTGCTTCGACGACTTGCAAGTCTGTGAGTCTGTCTGTCCATTTGTTTGTCCATTTATCCCAGTGTTCAGTGAATCATTCACATTTCTCAGCAAAAATGTGAATTCAGAATGTAGCATTCATTTACATTCTGTATTTTGGAATGTCTTATTAAAACATTGTTTTAAAAAAGTATGTATGTTATACATTACATTTTTCTGTTTTTACTCACGCTGTGTTTGGAATAATATATGGAGTATTAAAGTGCATATATAGAAAATAACTTCAGAAAAGGACAAACAGCATTACTAGCCACTAATAAAATTGAGTGAGATAAGTGTTGTAATCAGTGCTAACAGATCTCTTCCCTGACCTGCCCTCTGTGACCCTATTATCAGGCTGTTTTGCCTACTGGTGCTTCCCCTGTTTCGCCTGCACCACCACCTCAGAGTTCGGAGAGTGTTTCTGTCTTCCCCTGCTGGACGTCTTATGGTCCTCGACCCAGCTGGTAGGGGTGCCAACCTGCACTCCCCCTGTGTCCATGTCCATGAGGGTGGCAGTACGTAACCGCTATGGCATTCAGGTGGGTTAACAAATGGAGAGTTGTACTGTCAGTCTGAACGCCTGAATAAAGACCTTAGATAAGGAAGACTGTTAGAGTAGGCCTACGGACTGTGTGTAAGAGTGAGGCAGTACATACAACACAAGAGAGCTTCTGTGGGCTTGTGTCCATTTTTTTTTTACCTTTATTTAACTAGGCAAGTCAGTAAAGAACAAATTCTTATTTACATTGACAGCCTACCCCAGCCAAACTCGGACGCACTATGGGGCTCCCAATCATGGCCGGATTGTGATACAGCCAGGGTCTGTAGTGACGCCTCTAGCACTGAGATGCAGTGCCTTAGACCGCTGCACCACTTGGAAGCCCTAAGAGTTAATACAACAGCCCAGTAGTTAATGTAATCATACAGTATACCAGGTTTGAAACCTCCGCTGATAGCTCATTGCAAGTAAAAACAAAATCCTGGTTGGAAGATTCCCAGAATCAGGAGGGAATAAGTAAGAAATCCAAGAATCATCCAAACTGGGATTTCTAGGAAAAACAGGGAATTTGAGGGAAGTTAATTTTGCAATCCTAATCCTGTCTATGTGTGTGTTCAGGGTGACATGACGGCGGACTGTGTGTACTCCACCTTCTGCAACATCTGCTCCTGGTGCCAGATGGCCAGGGAGATCAGGAGACGCAGACAGACCTTCACCGTCATCAACGTCCAGCCCACCATGCTGCCCGGTCAGCCCATGTTGATGGCCTCCCAGCCTGGGATCATCACATCTCAGCCTATGATCACCTCTGCCCCTCAGGCCATTTTGAGCACTAGGTTCATGTAACCTTTGACCTTTGACCCAAGACACACAAACCTCACTGGGCTAGCCACACCCTCTGGTGGTGATATCATAGAGGGGATGTAATGGAGATGATGCACAATGTATAGACGTATAATCTTGCTAATTTCCAGTGCAGATTGTTATATAATAATACAAATTTGGTGGATGCCTATATTGGTTCTATTTCACATTTACAAGTGTGTATTGGAAATGTATTTTTTGCATTTCCCAACTCTCCCTGAAACACCCTCGGAGAGTGGGGTCACCATTACCAACGGCGACCCTGGAGCATTTAGGATTAAGAGCCTTGCTCAAGGGCACATTGACTCACACTATGTGACGTAAGTAAGTATTCTGTTACCTTGAGAGCCAGACAGTTGTTAATGTCTGTGGATAAGGCCAGTATGAGAGAGAGAGAGAGAGACAGAGAGAAAGAGAGAGAGAGAGAGAGAGAGAGAGAGAGAGAGAGAGAGAGAGAGAGAGAGAGAGAGAGAGAGGGAGAGAAAGTATGAGAGGGAAAGAAAGAGAGAGAGAAAGAGAAAGCGAGAAAGAAAGAGAGAGAGAGGGAGAGAAAGTGTGAGAGGGAGAGAAAGAGAGAGGGAGAGAGTAAGAGAAAGAGAGAGAGAGAGTTAGAGGGGAAGGCTGTAGACCTCTCTGAGGTCTACTGTGCTAACAGTCACAGTGACTAATGTGCATCATTAAAGCTCACGTTTATTTTTCCTTTGCTGTGACCTCCCTCCCTCCCTCTCTCCCTCTGTCTTTCCAAAACAGTAGAAGACGTTACTGTACATTAGGGAAGAGAGGAGTCCATCTCTAATGTCATATGGATGTAATGTCGAATATGTTACTGTATGGTCCTATTGAATTTAACTGTCTATCAAAACATCATCTATACAAAGATCATATGTTAATGTAAAATGTTGCTTTGCCTGAAACATTTATATTTTTTGTTAAACTAAATAAAAAATAAGTTAAAAAAATGTTCAAGTCTGTTTATGAAAATGTTACAATATAAATAATTTGGCAATATATTACACATCAAGACAGTCAGTTAACAAGAATGAATAAGAATGATTAACATCACTCACTCCAGCTTGGTCTTCTTCTTGGAGCTCCTGCAGCACAGCCTGCTACAGACAGACTGAGGAGCAGGAGAGGCCGCGCTGAGGGCCAGGAGCAGCGTCACCACGTCCAAGCTGTGGTTGGAGTACCAGGACATGCTGTAGGCTTCGGCGTGCAGGTGGGATGCTCCACCGTTCCACAGCAGGTAGGACGCTGTTCCTCATCACGTACTCAATCCAGAAGGTGGCTCTGGCGAGCGGGGACAGGGGCGTGTTGCGGCCAGAGAGCTTCTGCATGCTGTGGCAGTAGGAGGGATTCTCCAGCACGTCCCTTAGTGCCTCCAGGAAGTCCTCTGTGGTGAGAGTGGCAGCCTCCAGATGTTGTCAAACTGGTCAAAGCGGAGTGTGAGGGCCCAGCACAGGGATCCCGTGGTAGATGGCCTCATACAGGCCGTTGGTGCCTCCGTGAGCCACGAAGACACAGGTCTTGGGGTGGCCCAGGAGGTTGTTCTGGGGAGCCAGTCCAGTAGCAGGGTGTTGTTCCCCAGGGAAGAGGGTCTTTCTCCCAGGAACCTCCACACCACCTTGTGGGGCAGCTGGGTAAAGGCTTGGGCCACCGCCTTGGTCAAATCCTTAGGCAGGGCAGACACCAACGTTTACAGAGACATGACCATCACCCCATGCTCTCCAGAGTTCTGCATGAAGGCCTCCAGGTCAGCAGGGAGAGGCACAGCCTGACGACACTGGAAGCCCCCCATATAGACCACGTTGGGCGTGGTGGCCACAGGAACTCAAGGACAAAGTCCAACCGCATCAGCCACACGTCTGCTGAGCGCTGCATGGAGAGCAGGTCAGCACCAGAGGGGAAGTGACGTTTGAGCAGGTCGGGTTAATAAAGAAATGTTGCTCCACCACACTATAGACATAATGCAACACGTTCCTGGTTCTCTAGAGGAAGTCCATGTGGTCAGAGAGCTCTTTGCCCGACACAGGGACGTAGGATAGCGGCGAGGGGGTGAAGGTGAAGTGACCCTCTCCAGTGTTGATCCAGGGCAGTTTGAAGACCAGAAGCAGATAGAGGTAGTTGGCCAGGAGGACCCTATGGGCAGAGCAGGGTCAGTCAGCACCAGGTCAAACCGAGCGTCCCGGAGCCGACGCTGGATCATTAAACATGGTGGCAGCCACTCTGGCGCAGATCTTGTGGCCCGTCGGCTGCATGGATGTGATCTCGTACTTCTGGTGGAAGGAGCACAGGAGGGGTGGCAGGGACAGGATTCCCAGAATCCTTTGAAGCATCTAGTGGTAGAAGCTCTTGTCCACCTCGTCCTCCAGCATGAGGACGGTGATGGAGCTGTAGAGAGGGGACTTCTGGGGGAAGAACCAGCTCTTGGCGGAGTGCAGCATGTGAGGTTGTGAACTGTGGAGTGGAGCTCATGGAGGATGACCTTCATGTTGACCACCAGGATCTTCCTGCCACCGGCGCTACCGTGGCAACCATTGCTGGGCAATAGGAGCAGGAAGTAAAGGGAAGCCAAAAAAGGAGTAGTCACTTATTACCATAGCTGTCTGTGGGGAAGTCATACAACATATATGGAATTGATTAAGGAGGTACAATCCCACAAAACAAATACAAAATATGTGTAAGCCAGAGCAAGCTCTGGTGTGAGTCATGTGAGCTAACGTGAGCTTGTACTTTAGATGAGACTCTACAATACTTATTAAAGTGCATTAATGTATCAACAACTAACAGAAAGTGTTGTATTATTGAATGAAAATTAGAATGCAGGCTACTGAAATACAGTTGAAGTCAGAAGTTTACATACACTTAGGTTGAAGTCATTCAAACTCATTTTTAAAACACTCCACAGATTTCATGTTAACAAACTATAGTTTTGGAAAGTCGGTTAAGATATCTTCTTTGTGCATAACACAAGTAATTATAAATTTCACTTATAATTCACTATGTCACAATTCCAGTGGGTCAGAAGTTTACAAACACTAAGTTGACTGTGACTTTAAACAGCTTGGAAAATTCCAGAAAATTATGCCATGGCTTTAGAAGCTTCTGATAGGCTAATTTACATAATTTGAGTCAATTGGAAGTGTACCTGTGGAAGTATTTCAAGGCCTACCTTCAAACTCAGTGCCTCTTTGCTCGACATCATGGGAAAATCAAAAGAAATCAGGAGAAAAAATGTAGACCTCCACAAGTCTGGTTCATCCTTGGGAGCAATTTCCAAACGCCTGAAGGTACCACGTTCATCTGTACAAAACAATAGTACGCAAGTATAAACACCATGGGACCACGCAGCCGTCATACCGCTTAAGAAGAAGACACGTTCTGTCTCCTAGAGATGAACGTACTTTGGTGCGAAAAGTGCAAATCAATCCCAGAACAACAGCAAAGGACCTTGTGAAGATGCTGGAAGAAACAGGTACAAAAGTATCTATATCCACAGTAAAACGAGTCTTATATCGACATAACCTGAAAGGCCTCTCAGAAAGGAAGAAGCCACTGCTCCAAAACCGCCATAAAAAAGCCAGACTACGGTTTCCAACTGCACACGGGGACAAAGATCGTACTTTTTGGAGAAATGTCCTCTGGTCTGATGAAACAAAAATAGAACTGTTTGGCCATAATGACCATTGTTATGTTTGGAAGAAAAAGGGGGATGATTGCAAGCCGAAGAACACCATACCAACCGGGAAGCACGGGGGTGGCAGCATAATGTTGTGGGGTTGCTTTTCTGCAGGAGGGACTGGTGCACTTCACAAAATAGTTGGCATCATGAGGAAGGAAATTTATGTGGATATATTGAAGTAACATCTCAAGACATCAGTCCGTAAGTTAAAGCTTGGTCGCAAATGGGTCTTCCAAATGGACAATGACCCCAAGCATGACCCAAAGTTGTGGCAAAATGGCTTAAGGACAACAAAGTCAAGGTATTGTAGTGGCCATCACAAAGCCCTGACCTCAATCCTATAGAAAATTAGTGGGCAGAACTGAAAAAGCGTGAGCGAGCAAGGAGGCCTACAAACCTGACTCAGTTACACCAGTTCTGTCAGGAGGAATGGGCCAAAAATTTACCCAACTTATTGTGGGAAGCTTGTGGAAGGCTACCAAAACTTTTGACCCAAGTTAAACAATTTAAAGGCAATGCTACCAAATACTAATTGAGTGTATGTAAACTTCTGACTCACTGGGAATGTGATAAAAGCTGAAATAAATCATTCTCTCTACTATTATTCTGACATTTCACATTCTTAAAATAAAGTGGTGATCCTAACTGACCTAAGACAGGGAATTTTTACTAGGATTAAATGTCAGGAATTGTGAAAAACTGAGTTTAATGTATTTGGCTAAGGTGTGTGTAAACTTCCGACTTCAACTATACCATTACAGCCCAACTTCACTAAAGTCCATAGTGAACTTTAGTTTGATGAACCTTAATAACACTGTCCTGGTAACAACACAGTTAAGGCGATTAGGTTGGATATGCTCTACAGAGGGGGTATTGTATCGTATTGGTCTGCTAGAGAGCCAGAGGCAGGGGACTGGAATATTAAGTAGTGAAAGGCTTCATGGATCCTGATACATGACATGAAATAGAAAATATAGATTTGTCAAGCCAAAGGTTTGGAATATTACTCATTCAAGGGTTTTTCTTTATTTGCACAATTTTGAAGACATCAAAACTATGACATAACACATATGGAATCGCGTAGTAACCAAAAAGGTGTTAAACATATCAAAATCTATTTTATATTTGAGATTCTTCAAATAGCCACCTTTGCCTTGATGACTGCTTTGCACACTCTTGGCATTCTCTCAACCAGCTTCACCTGGAATGCTTTTCCATCAGTCTTGAAGGAGTTCCCACATATGCTGAGCACTTGTTGGCTGCTTTTTCTTCACCGCGGTTCGACTCATCCCAAATCATCTAAATTTGTTTGAGGTTGGAACCAAATTTCTGATTGGTCTGGTTGGACTCCAGACCAAAGGACAAATTTCCACCAGTCTAATGTCCATTGTTTCTTGGCCCAAGCAAGTCTCTTCTTATTATCGGTGTCCTTAAGTAGTGGTTTTTTTGCAGCAATTCTACCATGAAGGCCTGATTCACACAGTCTTCTCTGAACAGTTGATGTTGAGATGTGTCTGTTACTTGAACTCTGTGAAGCATTTATTTGGGCTGCAATCTGAGGCTAGTTACTCTAATGAACTTATCCTCTGCAGCAGAGGTATTTCTGGGTCTTCCATTCCTGTGGTGGTTCTCATGAAGCTGGTTGAGAGAATGCCATCAGTGTGCAAAGCTGTCATCAAGGCAAAGGGCGGCTACTTTGAAGAATCTCAAATATATAATATATTTAGATTTGGTTACTACATGATTCCATATGTGTTATGTCATACCTTTGATGTCTTCACTTTTATTCTACAATGTAAAAAATTTTGCAAATAAAGAAAAACCCTTGAATGAGTAATATTCCAAACTTTTGGCCCCCAGTGTACATATTCAATCTGAGTTGCCAAACTCCACACATACATATGCTCTGTTCTTTGCAGAGTGCAAAGGTAGTGTTGCAGTATTCTATTTGCATTGACAGAGGTTCAGTTGGTTTGATGCACTGAGTGTACAAAACATTAGGAACACCACTTTCGACACTCTACAAGGTGTCGAAAGTGTTCCACAGGAATGCTGGCCCATGTTGACTCCACTGCTTCCCACAGTTGTGTCAAGTTGGTTGGATGTCCTTTGGGTGGTGGACCATTCTTGATACACAAGGGTCACTGTTGAGGGTGAAAACCCCAGCAGCGTTGCAGTTCTTGACACCGGTGCGCCTGGCACCTACTACTGTACCCAGTTCAAAGCAGTGGTAGTCGGTGCCGTTTAAGATGAGGGAGGACAAAACATTTTTTTCATGAGCAACGCCTTTTCTATAACAGCATAATAGATGACTGTCATTTATATTCCATTCACCCAGTTTAATGTAACATTGATAGGTTTAGGCTACTACATGATACTCACATTTTCCCTATACCCATCATGAGGTTGCCTATGAATGACAATTTACAACGTAGGTGCACATAGGTCAAGAGAACAATTTGAGATGACACACTGTGAAACATGGACAGACAGTGACACATTCAATACCACCTTGCATATAGCTGATCTAGGTTGTAATCGTTAGTCCAACAGTTACAAATGAGAATTTCTATTGGACACATTTTTGTATGTTTATCACCATTTCATTCCCATTGCTTCCGTTTAAGAAACGTTTTCAACAGAATCAATAGAATCTGCAAAATGAATACACCTCTGATCACACGTGAACACAGTCCCCTTTCATAGCAGCCACGTTGTATTCCTTCTCGCATCTATGCGCTCTCCTCCTCTCACCTTTTCCCTTCGCTTGTGGACTTCAATGCACAACACATCAGCTGTTTGTAAACAGGCGAAAAAACCTTTACAAACCATATCATAACCGCTACACACAGCCTACAGTGGGGAGAACAAGTATTTGATACACTGCCGATTTTGCAGGTTTTCCTACTTACAAAGCATGTTGAGGTCTGTAATTTTTTTCATAGGTACACTTCAACTGTGAGAGACAGAATCTAAAACAAAAATCCATAAAATAACATTGTATGATTTTTAAATAATTAATTTGCATTTTATTGCATGACATAAGTATTTGATCACCTACCAACCAGTAAGAATTCCGGCTCTCACAGACCTGTTAGTTTTTCTTTAAGAAGCCCTCCTGTTCTCCACTCATTACCTGTATTAACTGCACCTGTTATAACTCGTTACCTGTATAAAAGACACCTGTCCACACACTCAATCAAACAGACTCCAACCTCTCCACAATGGCCAAGACCAGAGAGCTGTGTAAGGACATCAGGGATAAAATTGTAGACCTGCACAAGGCTGGGATGAGCTACAGGACAATAGGCAAGCAGCTTGGTGAGAAGGCAACAACTGTTGGCGCAATTATTAGAAAATGGAAGAAGTTCAAGATGACGGTCAATCTCCCTCGGTCTGGGGCACCATGCAAGATCTCACCTCGTGGGGCATCAATGATCATGAGGAAGGTGAGGGATCAGCCCAGAACTACACGGCAGGACCTGGTCAATGACCTGAAGAGAGCTGGGACCACAGTCTCAAAGAAAACCATTAGTAACACACTACGCCGTCATGGATTCAAATCCTGCAGCGCACGCAAGGTTCCCCTGCTCAAGCCAGCGCATGTCCAGGCCCGTCTGAAGTTTGCCAATGACCATCTGGATGATCCAGAGGAGGAATGGGAGAAGGTCATGTGGTCTGATGAGACAAAAATAGAGCTTTTTGGTCTAAATTCCACTCGCCGTGTTTGGAGGAAGAAGAAGGATGAGTACAACCCCAAGAACACCATCCCAACCGTGAAGCATGGAGGTGGAAACATCATTCTTTGGGGATGCTTTTCTGCAAAGGGGACAGGACGACTGCACCGTATTGAGGGGAGGTTGGATGGTGCCATGTATCGCGAGATCTTGGCCAACAACCTCCTTCCTTCAGTAAGAGCATTGAAGATGGGTCGTGGCTGGGTCTTCCAGCATGACAACGACCCGAAACACACAGCCAGGGCAACTAAGGAGTGGCTCCGTAAGAAGCATCTCAAGGTCCTGGAGTGGCCTAGCCAATCTCCAGACCTGAACCCAATAGAAAATCTTTGGAGGGAGCTGAATGTCCGTATTGCCCAGCGACAGCCCCGAAACCTGAAGGATCTGTATGGAGGAGTGGGCCAAAATCCCTGCTGCAGTGTGTGCAAACCTAGTCAAGAACTACAGGAAACGTATGATCTCTGTAATTGCAAATAAAGGTTTCTGTACCAAATATTAAGTTCTGCTTTTCTGATGTATCAAATACTTATGTCATGCAATAAAATGCAAATTAATTACTTAAAAATCATACAATGTGATTTTCTGGATTTTTGTTTTAGATTCCGTCACTCACAGTTGAAGAGTACCTATGATAAAAATGACAGACTTCTACATGCTTTGTAAGTGGGAAAACCTGCAAAATCGGCAGTGTATCAAATACTTGTTCTCCCCACTGTACATCGTTGTCACCATAAAGTAGCTAACATCATAGTCAACATAGAACTAATAGAACTAAAGCGTTAGTAAACCAGCTACAATCATACAGTAACGTTAGTGTACAGTCAGTAAGCAGTTCAATAAGCATTTTAGCACTTACACCGGCAGCCCTGGTAGCAATAAATTTGTTAAACCAAAAGCTTACCATGACTTGGAAGAGTTACAGTATTGTGTTGGATAGTCATAGCCAGCTAGCTAACATCTCTCTGTATGAGCCGGGTGTTTGAGTAGGCTACACTAGCTAGCTAGCTGCATTTGTTAGCTAAGTACCTGAAAGTGAAAGTGAAAAAGAAATCTCTCTCTTATTCTTCACTTTGGAATAAATACATCTGAACGCATAAGCTACAGGTAGCTAGCACTGCAGTGCGTAAAATGTGGTGAGTAGACAATAGTTCAAAAGTTTTGAACTATTGTCTTTCTCTCTCTTTGAGTCAACTACTCACCACATTTTACGCACTGCAGTGCTAGCTAGCTGTAGCTTATGCGTTCAGTTCTAGATTAATTCTCTGACCCTTTGATTGGGTGGGCAAGATGTCAGTTCATGCTGCAAGAGGTTGGAGGACGCCCTCTGGAAGTTGTCATAATTACTGTGTAAGTCTATGGAAAGGGGTGAGAACCATGAACTCCAACCTCTTGGTGAACTAGGCTTTGTATTGAAGCCAATGTGCCCAGAGGAGGACGGAAGCCAGCTGTCCTCTGGCTACACCATGGTGATACCCTACAGAGTTCTGTTGAGGCTACTGTAGACCATAATTACAAAACAATGTGTTTTAATCAATTATTTGGTGACGTGAAAATATTTTGTATAATTTTAAATAAAAAAGGATAACTTTTTTAATGTTTTACTATTTAAATTTTTATGCAATTCACTGAGGAGGATAGTTGTCCCCTTCCTCTTCTGGTTCAAATGCAATTAAATTACTCTTATCTTGGCCATTCACTCTCTGAATGGCACACATACTGTACACAACCCATATCTCAATTGTCTCAAAGCTTAAAACTCCTTCTTTAACCTGTCTCCTCCTCTTCATCGACACTGATTGAAGTGGATTTAGCAAGTGACATCAATTAGGAATCATAGCTTTCACCTGGATTCACCTGATCAGTTTATTTCATGGAAAGAGCAGGTCTTCCTAATGTTTTGTACATTATGGCAGACAATTGGCCATTTTTATCAAATAGAGAATTTACCTGAAAGTCTCACCTATGTGATGTTGGGTTGAACAAAGTAATTAGAAAGATTCCACATAGATTTTGGACTCACGTAGGTACTGTATCGCTCTCTTCTGTCCATGGCTGGTGTCCTTGTGCAAGGTCTGCTGTGCGCAATGTACGTAGTTGGTCAAGGTCCATTCAGAACAACACCCTGTGTCACCTTTAACCATGTTGTTCTTCACTCTGTGTTAACTTTCACTATCATGCTAAACTGAACCCTACTGTGCTGGCTCTGATGTTTTCTTTTCACATTGTCCTTTCCATTAACTAGGTGGATGTGTAACCCGGCCAGTAGGCCTACAGTGCAGCTTGGCTTGGCTCAGCTTGGCTCAGTGGTGTGAAAAGGGTATTTGTGTATGCAATATCTTAGACATCTTGCCAGTCAGATATTTAACTCTGAAAAGGTGTTGTTCCTTAGATATTTAAGTCATTGCCTTGTATTGATTATGAAATAGTGTTGTGAGTCTTAGTGAAACCATAAAACGCTTTGTAATGGCTTCCATGTGAAGGAAACAAAGCACTCATAGTTGATTCTTATTAAATGGGCAAGCATACAAATCCCTTCCACCGTGGGGGGTGAGGAGCTCAATGTTCTTTACCCGGCTGCTAAGAACACAATCTGTCCTCCAGGATGTCCTAACACAGCATTCCTCCCTCATCTCCCTTATCTAACTCAGAAGAGGAGTTGGTTGGTTGGTTGTGAGTTACTTGATTATAAAAAAATAGTCCATCTGGGATCTCGTGTTTCAGACCAGCGACGAGGAAGGGGACGAGGGACAGGGGCAGTCTTTGTGTGACAAGTCACAGTGAGTTTATCATGCCTTTCACTAAACACTAACTGGGCTTCTTAGCGAAACTGAGACTGGCTATCCGTGCACACTGCTGCTACAGTGATATGATGAGAGTGCACTTGAAGAGGTAGGAGATTGTATCTCTCTATGTATTGTATCTCGCTATATGTTTAGTATGTTTGCATTACCATAGTTTCTATTGCCTTATTAGGCAAAAACATCACATAGTTACCATATATTGTTACGATATATAGTAAAAAATCTTTGAATAAGAATCTTTCAAAAAGAAAACAATATGCATGCATTTTGCTTTATGGAAATATGTACATTTTTAAACTGATAATTTTTCAACTGGGTATTAGCATAAACTATGATAAAAGGCTGGACACTCCACGCAACCATAATAATCATCCAAAGTAATATAATTTCTAAATGATGCACAGCATACTGTGAGAGAGTGAAGCCAGTTGAGGCTGATGGATTCTAGTTCAGAACCCTGTGCAAACATCCAGTACATCAACAGACTATCAACAGCTTATTGTGAAATAGACACAAATTACTTATTCGAAAATTCATGACAGGCACATGAAAAAGTCAATTTATTACACAATTTTCTTTCTTCATAACACATTTGTTTACATTAGGGGTTAAGGTTAGGGTTAGGTTTAGGGGTTATGATTAGGGGTTAACGTTAGGGCTATGGCAAGGGTTAGCTAACATGCTAAGTAGTTGCAAAGTTGCTAATTAGCTAAAAGTTTTCCGTGATGAGATTCAAACACGCAACCGTTGGGTTGCTAAACGTTTGCGTTATACAGCCACCAATCCGGAACCTATGGGTTGCTAGACGTTCGTGTTATACGCCCACCCACCCATCTTCCTATCTTTTCTGTCTTAAGTAACCTACGGTCTTTATCTGTGCACTGTATAAAAAAATGGTCTACTGCACATGAAAAAATATAATTTTTTGTATGCCTGTCACAAATTTCCAATAAGCAATTTGTGTCTATTTCACAATAATCTGTTATACTGGGTTGAGTACATGTTGTTCTATAGTCTAACTGTGATGTCTTGCAGCAGGGAAGGGCAGTAGAAAAACATGATAAACCAATGACGTGCAGTGAGGTCAGTGGCTGGTTTACTCACAAATAAACCTTGATGAAGCCCAAGTTCACCATACAACAGATAGCTCCAACAACCAGAGTGACATAGGCTATTATTAACCGATATTGACAAACAATTTTCACCAAATGTAAATACCAATGTAGCCAAGATACACAAGCAATAGCCCCTGATGGCCTCTGACACACTGCTCAACTCAGCTCAGCCATAGACCAATGTATCATCCACAGTTACAACTGATAGGTGGCACTAAAAGACCAACATATAGACACATTTCATCTGAATAATTGGCAACGCATACTCCATAGCCTTTCACAATTGATTTACAATTATTCCAATGCGCGGAGCATAAAAACACACATAATAATTGAATTATGTGAAATATTATTACACATGTAGAGTGCATTCTGAAAGTATTCAGACCCCTTCACTTTTTCCACATTTTGTTACGTTACAGACAAAAATTCTAAAATGCATTAAATCATTTTTTACCCCTCATTAATCTACCCCTCATTAATTACCCCTCAATACCACACTTTTTTTTCAAAAGTATAAAAACAAAAAACGTAAACATTAAATTTACATAAGTATTCATACTTTATTCAGTACTTTGTTGAAGCGCCTTTAGCATCGATTACAACCTTGATTCTTCTTGGGTATGACGCTACAAGCTTGGCACACCTGTATTTGGGGAGTTTCTCCCATTCTTCTCTTTAGATCCTCTCAAGCTCTGTGAGGTTGGATGGGGAGCGTCGCTGCACAGCTATTTTGAGTCTCTCCAGAGATGTTCGATCGGGTTCAAGTCTGGGCTCTGACTGAGCAACTCAAGCCGTTCCTGCGTTGTCTTGGCTGTGTGCTTAGGTTGTCCTGTTGGAAGGTGAACCTTTGCTCCAGTCTGAGGTCGCTCTGGAGCAGGTTTTCATCAAGGATCTCTCTGTACTTTGCTCTGTCGATCTTTCCCTCGATCCTGACTAGTCTCCCAGTCCCTGCCACTGAAAAACATCCTCACAGCATGATGCTGCCACCACCGTGCTTCACCGTAGGGATGGTGCCAGGTTTCCTCTAGACGTGACGCTGGGCAACCAGGCCAAAGAGTTCAATCTTGGTTTCATCAGACCAGATAATCTTGTTTCTCATGGTCTGAGAGTCCTTTAGGTGCCTTTTTGCAAACTCCAAGTGGGCTGTCATGTGCCTTTACAGAGAAGTGGCTTCAGTCTAGCCACTCTACCATAAAGGCCTGATTGGTAGAGTGTTGCAGAGATGGTTGCCTTTTGGAAGGTTCTCCCATCTCCACAGAGGACTCTGGAGCTCGTCAGAATGACCATCAGGTTCTTGGTCACCTCCCTGACCAAGGCCTTTCTCCCCTGATTGCTCAGTTTGGCCGGGCGGCTAGCTCTAGAAAGAGTCTTGGTGGTTCCAAACTTCTTCCATTTAAGAATGATGGAGACCAATCTGTTCTTGGGGACGTTCAATGCTGCAGACATTTTTTGGTACCCTTCCCCAGATATGTGGCTCAACACAATCCTGTCTCAGAGCTTTACGGACAATTCCTTCGACCTTGTGGTTTGGTTTTTGTACTGACATGCAACTGTGGGACCTTATATATACAGGTGTGTGCCTTTCCAAATCATGTCCAATCAATTGAATTTACCACAGGTGGACTCCAATCAACCCCATGTCCATTATTTTATTCTGCATGCACACAGCAGGGCAGCCACACATGTTGAATGGTTGTAGTGTAGTTAGTCACATCCATCTTGTAGAAGCCAAGGCTCAGGCCAGCAATGTCAAGAGGGTGCAAATCTGTCATCAAGACAAAGGGTGGCTACTTTGAAGAATCTAAAATAAAAAATAAATTCGGATTTCTTTAACACTTTTTTCAGTTTTGTTCAGTTTAAGGGATGTGAACGCCAAAATATGTAGACATGCCAAAATGTGCACCGCTTTCCCCAGGAAATACCCACACAACATGTTTAAGCAAAAGCATGCGCAAAAGCATGCGCAAAATATGAAATCAAACTACTTCAAACTAGGCAAAGCAGTGACTGGAGTCCAGAATGGCTGTGTGCGTCAAGGATTTTAAAATATTCGAATGGATTGAAAGAAAGGCATGTATACCCTGGTCCTTTCCAGACGTTTTGATGCAGGTTTAGCACATTTTTAGATTTTGAGCATAAAAACCTCCAGAATCATTGAGAAAAACATTAGACAACTCAAAATAATGTCAATTTCTATTTGGCTTTTCATAACAGCTTTTTTTATTAGATTACCACAAGGCATCCACTGCCTACCCTGCATAACCTGATTGTTAATGTGTCAATGTGATAAACATTCCAGGTCAGGTCACCCATATCGAGTGTCTACTGCACCAAACCAGACAGGACGAGTTCTGCAGATCCTGATTGGAGCACGGTGTAGAGTCAGGTTCTATCTAGGGTTTCAGCCCCTGAGATGTGATGTCATCGCAGCAGGTTCCTTTTCATTAGGCACCAAATGCAAAAAAACAGCCTCAAACAAGGAGGTACTACCTGTACTTGGCCAGTTAGAAACGCTTGTTGGTTTTGGTTTTCCGTTGCAAAAACGTTTTGCTGCTGTGTATGCCCTAATTAATGCAACCCAGATCTAGCTACTATAAATGGCCGAAGCTAAAGGGTGTGTGGACCAGTGGAGGCTGCTGAGGGGAGGACGGCTCATAATAATGGCTGGAACGGAGAGAATTCTGCTCCGGCCATTACCACAAGCCCGTCCTCCCCAACTGATGTGCCACCAACCTCCTGTGGTTGTGGACTGTTTAGTATCTGTGTCTACTGAGCATGAAGTATTTGTAATGCCTGTACAATAGGCTGATTCAGTACTGATGCATCAGTGAATATAGGGTGTCTATTTCGTGTGCAGTGGAGGAAACCGTACTGTGTTCCCCCAGGGTAATATCTGTATTTCATCCAGATTGAAAAAGTGTCTGTTTCCAACCATACAGTTATTTTGTGTTTTAACTTAGGGTACGAAGTGGTGACAACTCTGTTGAGAATCCATCATATCATGCATCTACTGTGTAGCTTGAAGCTTCATTCTCATAGTAGCAAAACATGGGAATACTGTTTCCACACAATGTCAGAAAATGTCTCCCTCCCTTCCTTCATAACAGTTTTATCTAGTGATTCAGCATGTACAGCTTTAGATAATAACCCAGTGGACATTTGGACATCTGCCAATTGCAGAGGCTGACATGTCGACTATGGAATTTATTTTGCACAGAAAGACAATACCTCAACAAAGCTACTTTATAGTCAGACCATGTAATCTCTTCCTCAGTCCTTGTATTCTGTATGCTAAAAATGCTCATAAAAATCTAACAATTTCTATTGTATAGCTTTTCTAAATATAACATATACTATCACAGAGAAGAGAGAACATTTTCCAGAGATCGTAAACAAACATGTTGTTATTTTCTTGTTGTTTGTTCCCAGCTTGGATGACGTTATGAGCATGTTTGGTGGAACAGCGGTGGTCCTTCGACGAATCCTCTGCCTCCTCCTCCTCGTCTTGGTTCGGGGTTGCCGCGGTAACGGCAGTGGGGGAGGTAGAATCCTGGTCTTCCCAGAGGATGGCAGCCACTGGCTCAACATGGAGGTCATCCTCCGAGAGCTCCATTCCAGAGGTCACGACCTCACCGTGCTGCGCTCCACCAAGAGCTGGTACATCCCCCAGAATTCCTCTGACTACACCTCCATCACCGTGAACCCTGCTCATCCTCCAGCGGGCGGGAACCTCGGTCCTGACTTTTACACCATCCTGATGCAGCGCTCGCTGAAACTCCGCAGGATGTTGCCAATCCGCCGTTTCCTGGAGCAGCAGAAGGACACGGCGGCCATGTTGATGATGTTTCACGGCGGGGCACTCTGCATGATCTCCGCCATTTTGGATGACTCGGCCCTTGTCGCCAAACTGAGGGAGTCCAAATTCGACCTGATGCTCACCGACCCTGCCTTCCCTGCTGGGGTGCTCCTAGCCCAATACCTGGGCATGCCCATGGTTTATAATGTCCGCTGGCTCAACGCAGGCGAGGCCCACATGACTGTCGCCCCCACGCTGCCTTCCTATGTCCCGATGTACAACTCGCTGTTCAGCGATAATATGGACCTTCTGCAGAGGACAGAGAACTTCCTGCGTTACCTGGCCATCCTCCTCCAGGAGCACCTGGTCATCCTGCCACTCTACGTCGACCTGCTCCGACGTCACTTCCCCCCTGGTGCTGACCTGCTCTCTATGCAGCGTGCGGCAGACGTGTGGCTGATGCGGGTGGACTTCGTCTTTGAGTTCCCGCGGCCCACCATGCCCAACGTGGTCTATGTGGGGGGCTTCCAGTGCCATCCGGCCGAGCCACTCCCTGCTGACCTGGAGGCCTTCATGCAGAGCTCTGGAGAGCATGGGGTGGTGGTCATGTCTCTGGGAACGCTGGTGTCTGCCCTGCCTAAGGAGGTGACTGAGGCGGTGGCCCAAGCCTTCGCCCAGCTGCCCCACAAGGTGGTGTGGAGGTTCCTGGGAGAAAGACCCTCTTCCTTGGGGAACAACACCCTGCTACTGGACTGGCTCCCCCAGAACAACCTCCTGGGCCACCCTAAGACCCGCGCCTTTGTGGCTCACGGAGGCACCAACGGCCTGTATGAGGCCATCTACCACGGGGTCCCTGTACTGGGCCTGCCGCTCCTCTTCGACCAGTTTGACAACGTCCTGCGGTTGCAGGTGCGCGGGGCGGCACGGGTGCTGGAGGCCGCCACTCTCACCACAGAGGACTTCCTGGAGGCCCTAAGGGACTTGCTGGAGAATCCTTCCTACCGCCACAACATGCAGAAGCTCTCTGGCCTGCACCGTGACACGCCCCTGTCCCCGCTCGCCAGCGCCACCTTCTGGATTGAGTTTGTGATGAGGAACGGTGGAGCGTCCCACCTGCGCACCGAAGCCTACAGCCTGCCCTGGTACTCCTACCACAGCCTGGACGTGGCGGCGCTGCTCATGGCCCTCAGCGGGGCCTTTCTCTGGGCCTCAGTCTCTGTCTGCATAAGGCTGTGCTGCAGGAGCACCAGGAGGAAGACTAAGCTGGAGTGAGAGACATGAAGCTAAAGATTGGCCAAGATGGGTATTTTAGATGTTGTATGTATTTGACCATCAATTGCAGATTTTCTGTCAAACATTACTCCAAAGTCCACCATAAATACATATAAACATTAAAAGTAAGCACTTGATTCAATAAAAACTGATGAAACGCTATTTCTATTTAGACTGGCCTTCGGGAATGTGGTGCCTTGGAACTGTCAGCTTACATATTGTATTTCAATCTGGTGACATACGAATGGAAAGTACAGGATGACAAAGATAACACTATCCTCTCAATGATAACATGTAAAAATACAGCCTAACAACCGTTGTCTCACACTCCCATTCTCCTCAAACAATTTGAATTGTGCAGTTGTAGCTTTTTCCTGTGCCTGAGCTACAAAGTAAACTTAGGGAAAATTATGACTATACTATACTGTATACCACTAACAGTTGTACACAGTGAACAAATACATTTCACCTATATTTAACATGTTTGTTCAAAGGAAACAATATATGTCATACTCATACTTTTCCACCTAAAAGCCCTAGTAAGAAGTCTCAATAAAGATTGAATTACTGTCATCCGAAAAGAGTCCATTTCCATTCCACTCTCTCGTTGGTCCATTAACATCTGTTGAATGTTGAGTGTTGAGTGTTGAGCCTGTCAATTGCTTCCTCCTCCTTCTCCAGTGCAGAAGCTGATCCTCTCTGTGGCCTGTTATCTCTTCTTTCTGACACAGAAACACCCACACACAGGCATGCAGCGAGAGGCATCCATTGTTTAAGAGGAGACAAAAGGGAAATATGTCCTTTTACAGAATAGTTTTTTCATAAATGTTTTGCCTTCTCCAACCATGAAATGGTTACAAACTAGTAGATTGAAAAATATCATCCATAAAGCACTTAGAAATGTACCCTTCTCACTCACTTTTTTCTTCCTCTGGTGAGAGAACGAGGGAAGAGGGAGGAAGAGGGAGGAAGAGGGAGGAGAGGGAGGAGAGCAGTGAGTGTTTTCGTTCAGGAAGAGAAAGGGGTTCTCCTGCATTCTCAGGATGTTGCCCTTAAAGCCTGGAGAAGTGGTCTTCCTGTCTAGGGAAACGATCAGAGAACAGACAAGGCCCTGAGGGTTAAGACAATGTGTTCCTTCAGCAGAAGACGCAGTCACTTTGTGTTGCACACTAAGCAGCTGGGGAGAGAAGAAGAGGTTTGTGGAACGATTTCTACTGTATGGAGAGGTGAGAGAAAAGATTCTTCAAATAAGTTATTTTCTTGGGATAAATATATATTTTTAATATTTTTTATGCTTTAGTTGTGTGTGTTTCACTTTTAATCTCATGCTCCAATGAACCTGTTGACATAATTTTAGTGTAGAATACTGTACAAGCTTGTGTAATGTTCTGATTTAATGTTGTAGAAATGTTGTACTAATGTTGTCATGATCCTCCTATCATCTTCATCATCCTCCTCCTCCTCAGGTTTTCCACCAGGAGTTGAGATCACTGGATCCTAAGCAGAATGAGATGTTTGTGATGGACACCTGACTCTGGGAGCCAATAAAAACAATATGGACTGATCACATGCATATGAATTTATAGATTTTATGAATGATTTGGATTAGAGACAACTTCCTCTGTCAAGCAAACCTATTTCCTCCTTTGTGAAGGAATTGAATGGATATAAATCCAGAGACTGTCACACCACTGTCTCTCTCTGGGAATATAGATTTGCACCCAAGGGTGAAATAAGCACCTGTGTACTGTAGTACCTGGTTTCTTGTCAAAGGACTTTGAGGGTATCCCCCCTCACCCAGAGACTGTCAGAGACCATGTCCAACAGCAATGACAGCTGCAACCTCCCCCTGAACACCGACACACTTGGTCTCACCTACATCTACAGCCTGGCCTTTTCTCTAGGTCTCCCTTGCAACCTGCTGTCCCTCTGGGGACTGTACCAACTGGGCCACTCCGGCGGGGGTGGCTGTAAGCTGGTCTACATCCTCAATCATCTGCTCTCTGACCTCTTCCAGCTCCTCACCCTCCCCCTCTGGATCCTCTAACTCCAGGGAGCGCACCGCTGGCCCTATGGCCCCCCTGGGTTTGTGGGCTACGTCTTCTACGTCAACGTCTACGCTAGCGTGGTGTTCCTCTGTCTCATCGCGCTGGACCGTTTCCTGGCGATAGTACACCCGTTGAGTAGTCGTGGCGTGCGGACGGTGCAGGTGACCTTCCTCTTCTTCTGGAGAGGCTGTTGTGTCTGGAGCAGTACCCCGTCAGCCTCAGATATGCACACTTTAAGATCGCTACGGTCGTCCTGGGGTTCCTGCTGCCCTGTGGTATACTGGGGTGAGTGGGAAACTGTGTATGAAGTATGCTTGGCTGACATGTTATGTTTGATTGCATAAAGAAATGGAGGAGTGTAGCCAGCACTCTGCGTCTGTATGTGTCTGCCGATAATGGTTTTATAAATATGAAGTTAACACTACTAACAAGTTTATATTAACATTTTGTCACATTACACGCAAACATACAGTGGGGAGAACAAGTATTTGATAATGCAAATAAATTATTTAAAAATCATACAATGTGATTTTCTGGATTTTTGTTTTAGATTCCGTCTCTCACAGTTGAAGTGTACCTATAATAAAAATTACAGACCTCTACATGCTTTGTAAGTAGGAAAACCTGCAAAATCGGCAGTGTCAAATACTTGTTCTCCCCACTGTACGTGTCAATGAGAGGAGTCTTGTTAAAAAGTCACATCTAACATATTTATCTGACATGAACTTTGGCATTGGCCTCTGTATCTCTCTCTCGCACCTTCCCCTTACAGCTACACTTCCGCCCGCATAGGTGTGACTCTCCAACACTCGCCATCCGTCTCCGGCCAGGACCGTCACAAAATCACAGGCATCCGCGTCGTCATCACCGTCATCTTCATCATTGTCTTCGGACCCTACCACCTCGTCGGGGGGTACCGTTTCGTGTCCTGTGTTACCGGCTGTGCTACGGCCTGACAAGCCTCAATACCCTGCTGGACCCTCTGTTCTACATCTTCCTGTGTCACAACGCCCATCTGGAGCTCCGCAGGTCCCTGACGCCCTGTCTGGGAAGGGGGCACACAACCCTGAAACAGGTCAAACGCATCCTGATCAGAGCGTCAGTGTGTAGACTGGATTGGACAAACTGTTTTTGAGTTTCCTGTTATTTGATTCTGAGGAAAGAAGAACCTGGATAAACTGATTTATGTTATATGTTTCTTGTTCTTTGATGGTCTTGAAGTCAAGAGGAGAGGACATATTTTATGGTGACACCTGCTATACAGTACAATGCAGTGTTTTCATGTACTTGCTCAAGGAACTGACTCCACTGGTTTGGCTTCTGAGAATTGGTGATGGAAAAAAGCAGTGATTGTGCCACATAGTGGGGAGAGCATGTATGCTGCTGGCTGAAATTGGTGTTCAATCTACTTCACCTTTCTGCTGTGACAGTCTTCTCTACCTATGAATGCACTGCAATAGCTGCCTCAGTCTATACAGCCATGTGAATGCACGTCATGGGATGGGATATGAATGACTATCAGTGGATATCAACAATAACGTAAAATATGTATTAATTGTTTGCTTGTTATGATTTGTATTATTTAATTTGTTTAATGCAGTAAATAAAGTCAATTTAAATACCTTATTTATTAATTTGTCTGAGAAACTCCAAAAATATCTTTCCAAAAGAACTTACCATCATCACCAGACACTAAAACACATTAACACAAACATACATACAGTTGAAGTCGGACGTTTACATACACCTTAGCCAAATACATTTAAACTCCGTTTTTCTAAATTCCTGACATTTAATCCTAGTAAAGATTCCCTGTCTTAGGTCAGTTAGGATCACCACTTTATTTTAAGAATGTGAAATGTCAGAATAATAGTAGAGAGAATACTTTATTTCAGCTTTTATTTCTTTCATCACATTCCCAGTGGGTCAGAAGTTTACATACACTCAATGAGTATTTGGTAGCATTGCCTTTAAATTGTTTAACTTGGGTCAAACGTTTCGGGTAGCCTTCCACAAGCTTCCCACAATAAGTTGGGTGAATTTTGGCCCATTCCTCCTGACAGAACTGGTGTAACTGAGTCAGGTTTGTAGGCCTCCTTGCTCGCACACACTTTCTCAGCTCTGCCCTCAAACTTTCTATGGGATTGAGGTCAGGGCTTTGTGATGGCCACTCCAATACCTTGACTTTGTTGTCCTTAAGCCATTTTGCCACAACTTTGGAAGTATGCTTGGGGTCATTGTCCATTTGGAAGACCCATTTGCAACTAAGCTTTAACTTCCTGACTGATGTCTTGAGATGTTGCTTCAATATATCCACAATTTTCCTTCCTCATGATGCCATCTATTTTGTGAAGTGCACCAGTCCCTCCTGCAGAAAAGCACCCCCACAACATGATGCTGCCACCCCTGTGCTTCACGGTTGGGATGGTGTTCTTCGGCTTGCAAGCCTCCCCCTTTTTCCTCCAAACATAATGATGGTCATTATGGCCAAACAGTTCTATTTTTGTTTCATCAGACCAGAGGACATTTCTCCAAAAAGTATGATCTTTGTCCACATGTGCAATTGGAAATCGTAGTCTGGCTTTTTTATGGCAGTTTTGCAGCAGTGGCTTCTTCCTTGCTGAGTGGCCTTTCAGGTTATGTCGATATAGGACTCATTTTATTGTGGATATAGATACTTGTGTACCTGTTTCCTCCAGCATCTTCACAAGGTCCTTTGCTGATGTTTTGGGATTGATTTGCACTTTTCAGACCATAGTACGGTCATCTCTAGGAGACAGAACTTGTCTCCCTCCTGAGCGGTATGACGGCTGCGTGGTCCCATGGCGTTTATACTTGTTTGTACAGATGAACGTGGTACCTTCAGGCGTTTGGAAATTGCTCCCAAGGATGAACCAGACTTGTGGAGGTCAAAAAAAAAAATGTCTTGGCTGATTTCTTTGGATTTTCCTCCGAGCAAAGAGGCACTTTGAAGGTAGGCCTTGAAAAACATCCACAGGTACACCTCCAATTGGCTCAAATTATGTCAATTAGCCTATCAGAAGCTTCTAAAGCCATGACATCATTTTCTGGAATTTACCAAGCTGTTTAAAGGCACAGTCAACATAGTGTATGTAATCTTTTGACCCACTGGAATTTTGATATAATGAATTATAAGTGAATTAATCTGTCTGTTAACAATTGTTGGAAGAATTACTTGTGTCATGCACAAAGTAGATGCCCTAACTGACTTGCCAAAACTATAGTTTGTTAACATGAAATCTGTGGAAACCCGTAGGATAAATAAAGGGGGCATACAAGCAGACAATGAAAGCTCTTACAATATTTGAGGCTGTTTTGGGGGCAAAACTCAATACTAGGAAGGTGTTTCTAATGTTTTGCACACTCAGTGTACATTTACTTCTGTCATGCAGAATCAGCCACGGGCCACTTGGTCTAGCCCAATTTCGGATATCCTCCGTAGCAGGAGTGCAAGATCAACCATATCGAATGCTTCCTACAGATCGATATAAAGGGCAGTGCAGTGCTGTTTCCTGTCTAGTGCGTTAACTATGTAATTTATGACTAGAGAAGCAGCCGAGATGATGCGGTGTCCTGGCCTAAAGCCTGACTGGTGAGCATTCAGAATACATTTCTAATCTAAAAAAGGACTGCAGCTGAGAATTTACTGAGACTTCTAATATTTTCACTAGACATGAAAGTTTTGAGATTTTCTTTTTTTTTAAATTAACCAGGCAAGTCAGTTACAATGACGGCCTACACCGGCCAAACAGGACAGCGCTGGGCCAATTGTGCGCCGCCCTATGGGACTCCCAATCACGGCTGGTTGTTATACAGCCTGGATTCGAACCAGGGTGTCTGTAGTGACGCCGCTAGTACTGAGATGCAGTGCCTTAGACCGCTGCGCCACTCAGGAGCCCAAAGATTGGGATTGGGCGATAATTACGAATATAGCAGGGATCACCACCTATGTGGAGCGGGAGACCAAGGGCCACATTCCACACCTTAGTACCCAAGAGAGCGGATAGATTAAAAATATGTGTCAAGGGTTCTACAATCAGAGGTGCAGCAAGTCGTAGAAGACATGGGTCAAGCATGTCTGCACCAGTGGACTTTTAACATCAATAACTAAGAGCGACCAGATCTTCCGTAGTAGTAACTTACTGAAGAAAGAACAGTTGGTCACCATTTACATTAGCAGGCAAGTCTGCAATTGAACAGGTGTGCATCAGAACCTACTTGGAATGGGTACCCTAAAAAACAATCTACAAGCACATTGCTGAGCCTTTAGTTTAACACTTCGCAAAAATATCTATCAGTAGAGTAAGCAGGCTACTGAAACCATTGCAAAACACACAAGATATATCCCACAATCCTTCTGGGTGTACGCTGTACATAATACTGATTCAAAATTCAATAATTTATCAATGGATCATATCGCACTGTTGCAGAACCTGGCTTTGGCACCGGAACCTTCATTGACACAACACCTCCTTCTCAGTGAGCAGGGTGTGGTTCCTTCGTCTCCTGCGCCGTCTCCTCCTCCGCCCTGGAGTCTCTTCCTCTCAGGCTGTGGGTATTGTTGTGGGACCTCCTCTCCCTAAGCAGCAGCTCTGAGGTACTGATGGAAGATCTCTGCGTGCTTTGTCGCCGTGACCACTCCCCTAGGTCCTCCGCCAGCACGCTCTCCAGCACTGCCCCCAGGGACTGTCTGATCTTATGGCACAGGTCCGGGCAGCTGAACACATAGAGGATGGGATTTAGCACACTGTTGAGGAAGGCTAGGCTAGCGGTGGGGATCAGGCCACGGTCCACGAGGCCCTGGAGGGAGGGTCGATACTGGGATACAGCCTCCAGGACGCTGAAGATGTGGTATGGAGCCCAGCAGACCACAAAGCTCATCAACACCGCTACCACTAGCCGCACAAAGCGGAAAGGGCGCCGGTTGCGGCCACGCCTCGCGATACTAATGGTCACTGACACATAGCTCCCCACAATGACCACCAAGGGGAGTATGAAGGCCAGCAGGACCTTAGAGAAGGCCAGGGCGTCCTGGCGTGCCTCACACAGCTCTTTTAGGTCAAACTCCCTAACAGGGAGATACTGGGCGTAATTATAGTAACACATGACCCGCCCGTCACGCCGGCGAATAGTATCCCGGAACAGGTAGTACGGTACCGTACAGAGCAGAGCCAGGGCCCAGATGATTCCACACACCCTGCTGACCAGCTGCACGTTCCTCTGGTTGTGGACCCAGACGGGCTTGCGAACCACAAGACAGCGGTCCAGAGAGATGGCCGACAGCAGGAAGGCGCTGACGAACATGTTGAGGAAGAAGACAGAGGAGTGTAGCTTGCAGAAGGTGGTGCCCAGGGTCCAGGTGCCTCCGCGGGAAAGGAAGAGGGTGAAGAAGGGGAGGGAGGCCGTGGCCAGGAGGTCTGAGGCTGCCAGGTTGAGGATCCACACGCTGATGGCGGTACGGCGAACACGGAAGCCCACGACCCCCAGGATGAGGATGTTCTCCAGGATGCCGAAGGAGGAGACCAGGCCGTGGATACACACTGTGGCCAGGCTCAGAGCCCCCGCCTCAGCCGAGGAGTTGGAGGGTACGCTGGCGTTCACCATGGCCTGGATGAGATGGCAGTAGACGGGGCTGCTGCTAGAAGTGGTCATCTTGACAGTAGAGAAGTAGAGCAGTGCTTCTGACACTTTGTCCACTTTGGCTCTGAATTCCTGTGTACAACACTGCAAAGAAGCAAGGCAAAGAGGCATTATGAATTAGGTCTCTATTCATTCCATATCTTGGAAATTCAGTGTTACAGCATGATTGAAAGAATATTCTATCAACGTTACACCAAACATACACAAAACATGGTTGCCATGTTCTCAGAATATAAGATAGAAATGTTAATGAGAACGTTGCAAGAACATTCCTTTGTATCAGTTGTCAGAAGGTCACCTGTTCATCAAGCTTTGATTATTTTAATTAGCTGTGCAGTGCTAGGGCAAAAAACTAAACATGCACCCAGATTGGGCCCCAGGACTGAGTTTTGGAAACCCTGAGTTAAGGGTACATTCTATCTACAGCGGGTGAAATAAGTATTGAACACGTCACCATTTTTCTCAGTAAATATATTTCCAAAGGTGCTATTGACATGACATTTTCACCAGATGTTGTTAACAACCCAAGTCATCCATACATACAAAGAAACCAAAACAAATAAGTTCAGAAATTAAGTTATGTGTAATAATGTGAAATGACACAGGGAAAAAGTATTGAACACATGAAGAAAGGGAGGTGCAAAAAGGCATGGAAAGCCAAGACAACAGCTGAAAACTATCAGTAATTAAAAAGCAATCCAGCCCCCTGTCAGTGCAAATTAATATCAGCTGGTTCAGTCCCAACTGATGGCCTACAAAAAGGTCTCATTGCCAAGGTGTCACACAAGACACATTTCATGATGGGTAAAAGCAAAGAGCTGTCTCAAGACCTTCGCAACCTAATTGTTGCAAAACATAATGATGGCATTGGTTATAGGTGCATTTCTAAGCTTCTGAATATTCCAGTGAGCACTATTGGGGCCATAATACGGAAGTGGAAAGACAATAATTTCACCATAAATTTGCCTCGACCAGGTGCTCCTCACAAGATTTCTGACAGAGGAGTAAAAAGAATAATCAGAAGAGTTGTCCAAGAGCCAAGGACCACTTGTGGAGAGCTTCAAAAAGACCTGCAATTAGCAGGTACTTTTGTCTCAAAGAAAACAGTAAGTAATGCACTCCACCGCCATGGCCTGTATGCACTCTCACCACGCAAGACTCCATTGCTGAAAAAAAATCATGTTGAAGCTCGTTTAAAGTTTGCTGCACAACATTTGGAAAAGCCAGTGAAATACTGGGAGAATATAGTGTGGTCAGATGAGAGCAAAATTGAACTGTTTGGATGTCATAATACACACCATGTTTAGAGGAGAAATGGCACTGCACATAACCCTAAAGGTTTGGAGGTGGGAACATCATGGTGTGGGCCTGCTTTTCAGCAAATGGTACTGGCAAACTTCACATAATTGAAGGAAGGATGAATGGGCAAATTTACTGAGACATTCTTGACAAAAATCTGCTGCCATCTACCAGGATGATGAAGATAAAACGAGGGTGGACATTTCAGCAAGACAATGATCCCAAACACACAGCCAAGGAAACTCTCAATTGGTTTCAAAGAAAGAAAATAAAGCTGCTAGAATGGCCCAGCCAATCACCTGACTTCAATCCCATTGTAAATCTATGGAAAGAACTGAAGATCAAGATTCATAGAAGAGGCCCACTGAACCTTCAAGATTTGAAGACTGTTTGTGTGGAAGAATGGGCCAAAATCACACCAGAGCAATGCATGCGACTAGTTTCTCCATACAGGAGGCGTCTTGAAGCTGTCATTACCAACAAACTTAATTTCTGAACTTATTTGTTTTGGTTTCTTTGTATGTATGGATTACTTGGGTTGTTACCAACATCTGGTGAACATTTCATGTCAATAGCACCTTTGGAAATATATTTACTGAGAAAAATGGTGACGTGTTCAATACTTATTTCACCCGCTGTATATATGTTAGCAAAAAACCTTCTGAGAACGTTTTTAGCATGCCTCTACTTCTCTGCCTTGCTCCCTGACGCTTTACTAAATTATAAAAGCCATCATCTCCAAAACTGGCAACTGTTTAGATTATCAGCCATTGAGGTTTCTGTGCAACACGACTCAAACACCAAGTTTGCTTGAAAATGTTCCCCTGCCACTGCCATCTCAAATTGATAAGAGAGAGAGATGGCTTATCTGTCTGTCTCACTCTCTCCACATCCTCTGTGCAAGTTTGCTTGTCTATAAATGTGAAAGCCATTGCACATATAGACACTGCTTCTGTTATAGCTCTTTGCTAGTGTCTTAATACTTTGTGTTGATTGAAATTTACCCTATAGTAGGGGAGAGTGGGGTAAGTTGAGACGTTTTTTTAAATTTTTTAATGTTTTTTGGACTTAACTTGCTTACCACTTTTTACATGTGGTTTCTTCCTTCACAGACTCCGTGTAATGATTACCTATTAATAAATATTTGGTCAAATTACACATTTTGTTTTCCTAGAAACAAGGGTGGCTCAACTTTCCCCACTCTCCAGTTGACCTTTTCAATCTTTATCTAAAATGTAATTTCACAGCTTTATTGTAAGCCTACATTTCACAGTTAAAGTGAAAATTGCAGATCCAAAACTTAGAGTAACCTATTCTGGATCTCATATATCTGCAGTCCACTCTTAATTTCAAAATTGTTTTGAATGGATAACAAATAAAAACGTACCTTAACTGAGAATTTTCTCTCCACTGCTGAGTCCACGTTGAGACTTATTGTACTGGTTGTGATCAGTGTAATTATGATGGGTGGGCATTCAAGCACACTGACACGCCTGCAGTCACACCCACTAGTCAGTTGAACTGGGGATGAAAAGCATTTGACAGATTAAAGATAAAGATCAGTGTATATTTCTCTGGGCATCCCAATCCATACCTGGGTATTGCAGGACACCAACCTGGTCTCAGAGCAATTCGTATTATTCTGGATTTAAATCTGAGACACTATTTCGTATGATAACGATACAGGGTTAAGGTTAGGGGAAGGGTTAGCTAACATACTAAGTATTTGCAAAATAGCTAAAAAAGTAGTGAATAGATGAAAAGTTGCTAATTAGCTAAAATTGTCTGTGGTGACATTCAAACTCACAACCTTTGGGTTGCTAGACGTTCATGTTATACGCCCACCCAACCACCCTACTTCCGTATTTGTAAGTAACCATCGGTCTTATACCAAACGTAAAATATCATACTAATTTAAGTGTCGGAATTTACATTTACTATGTTATGTCTAGTCTATGAGACCTGGCTGAGAACACTGGTGTCACGCTAAACTGAACAGAGAACACAGAAGTGGTAAAGTTGGGTTGAGAGGTTCTCCCAGTTTTCGTCCGAAATGGCACCCTATTCCCTACAAAGGGCACTAGTTTTGACCAGAGCAATAGATTGACATTTGGAACGTACGCCACAATGCAAACTGATCTGTGGATTACAACAGTGTACTTTTTCAATCCTGCGCCACCCATTTGTATCACGATGTTTATCCGATCAGTTTTGATTTACAATTGTATACACAAAGGACAATTAACGGACAACTACTTCAAAAAGTCAAAGCCTAGCAGCCAATTTTTTTCAAACGGATGACTGATTGCAAAATGTGTGTTGGGCCGGTGGTGTACCTCTTCCTTCCTCTGAGAGTCTCAGATAATATACGTAGAAACTCATTCTATTATGAACAGGTTTACCCTTGAAGAGGCGTACACTGTTGCCCGTTGGACTAATTACGATCTGCCACCGAACGGCTTTAAAACAAAACACAACCTACTTTATTAAAATCTGGGACATCAGACGTTTTTCAACCTTTGGGCTAGACAGTGTCATGAATAATTATACCTGATAATTAACTGTACACAGTCCTTGATAAGAAAATACGCAGTGGAACTGGCTTCGAGGTCCAGAGCTGAGTTTGAGGGATATAGTCTGCGATTTCAGACCCAGGGTGCACTGCTGCCTCTGGATCAGCCATGAGTCACTCTAGAACAGGGCTCTCCAAACCTGTTCCCAGAGAGCGATCCTCCTGTAGGTTTTCAATCCAAACAGAGTAGGAACTAACCTGGTTCCGCTCATCAACAAGCTAATTATTATAATCAAGTGTGTTAAATTAGGTTTTGAGAACGCTGAACTAGATCTAAATGCTCTGCGTTTGTAAAAACATTATCAGCATAGGCTGCTGTAATAGAGAAATGTATCATTGTAAAGGTTGTAAACTTGCCTATTCAAGCTATGTTACTGTCATCAGATGAATATCAGTTAATGCTTGCTATCAGTAAGGTAGGTTTGTATTTCAGAGACTTGATTCAGCCAAAGGGACAAACAATGTATCAAACAATGAAAAGTCCTTTATTGCCATCAGAACATGAGTGAGAAGACAGAAACCTGACAGAGTAGAGTTGACAGTACCTAAACAGTACTACTTGCACACAGAGAGACACACACACACACACACACACACACATTTCACTCTCCACCCAGAAAGACAGGGATACAGAGAGCCACAAGAGGGAGATACAGTACTGACACGAGTGAGGTATACATTTCACAAACAATACATTAAGTGCTCCATCGGTCTCTCTCAATCCCACATGCAGGCATGCACAACTGAACTCTTTCTTACTTTAAATACTCAGTGTTCTGCTCTCATACCATGACAGAAACAGACAGTTTAACCAAAAGGGGACAACACAATCTAGGTGATTTTAATCCAGTAAACACACCTCATCCCAGTTTAACACACTCAATACTTGTGGTTGTGGGAACACTTAACACTGATGTTCCAAGTTGGTGTTAAAAATATTTTGTAATACTTAGTGTAAGAAACAATTCCACTAGTAAGAAAGGTGATGGGGCTTATTCTATCCTTAGTTATCAAGTAAAAAGGCAGCCATCTTGTGGGTCAACGAGTGGTGGAAAGGTAGTCAGAGTTAAGTGTCTAAGGCAGGGCTCTCCAACCCTGGTCCTGGAGAGCTACCGTCCTGTAGGAGCAAAAGCCTGCCTACAGGACGGTAGCTCTCCAGGAACATGGTCCGACAGCCCTGCTCCAAGGTATGGATTCTTAAACACATTCGATGTGGACATTAGCAGCAGTTCTAGTATTGGATGAAATAATGGTGAAACTGAAACGTGATCCTCTCCCTCATGCAAAGCTACTGCTGAATGATCATGCGATTGGTTGGTTTGTTTATTGATTTAGAAAAATAGAGCGCAAACTCAGAAATCAATCAATTCATCTCAAAGACAGTTGTTGATTTCACTTCCATTTTATTTCACATTTTCTATGATGTGGAAAGAACAAAAAAAAAAAGTATTCGAGGTAACCAAGACTACAGTAACAACATGAGCCCACCGAGCCACTTAAGAGTTTCTGAGTCTCCTCCCTCCCGCCCCTCATCCGCCACCTATTAAGAACAGGACAACCGCCTCGCTTATTGTTAGTTACTCAAAACACTCATGTCTCCTCCAACCACAACGCGGGGCGACCACACTGACTGCACCCCACCGCCCCACTTCCAGTGACTGAATTACAACAGTGTCATGTTGCGGTCACACAGTTTGTGCATCTGTGTGTAACAGTGTGTGTATGGCTCTACTCTTCTCTTTTGAATCTGTGCTCATCAGACAGTCAGTCTGCAGTCCGTCGGTCTCATCCCCCACCCACGCCACACAGACCCTTCTAGAAGGGTGCAACAATGTGGCCTGCCTATAGTCTACCTCCCTCTCGAGGTCACCGTGCCGTGCATTCGGACTGCCATGCTGCAGTTCACCCAGGCGTTAGTGTGGCTGGGAGCACTACCTCCCTATTCCACGCAGCTAGTAGGCCCGGAGAAAGAGGCACTGAAGTTTTGTTTAAAGTCTAAATCGATCCACTTATCAAGTCCTCAATCTCTCTCCTTGGGACAGCCCTGAACACTAGTGTCAAGCAAGGGAGAGGGGAAGTGATGCAACACCTCTTCCTACCCTCCCAGCCAATAGTGGCCTCGCTTGCCTTTGTGAACTCACTGACCAAGGGCTACGTTCCAAGATTTGTGTCAATCCTCTACCCTCTGGTTGCCAGCTCTCAACTGTGCACACATAAATACAAACACATGCACAGAAACACACAGCCCAAACGCTGTCCCGCCCACTCTTAGGGAGGACAAGCGCCTTGAATTTCTTGTTTGGCACCAGACTTTTTTTCTGGCCAGTCATTCGTTCCCTCGTCCTTTTCTGTATTACCACAGTTAACATCTCTGCACTCGTTTAACTCCCCATTCCCTTGCTACTGGTCTGTTCTCTTCTC
Source organism: Thymallus thymallus (assembly GCA_023634145.1). Classification (NCBI taxonomy): domain Eukaryota; kingdom Metazoa; phylum Chordata; class Actinopteri; order Salmoniformes; family Salmonidae; genus Thymallus; species Thymallus thymallus. Next base: position 9,816,093 of record CM042423.1, read on the forward strand.
AAAAGAAAAACGTATTTCCTGTGAAACAAAAAACAAACTAGTTTTTTTTTTTTCTTTTTCTTCTTTTTTAAATTCAAGGCACAATGTCTATCAATAATCACATCGGTCTGACTTTCTGTCCGTCTGTCTGCGTCCTCACCAACCGACGTTTAGGCCAGGCTACGTATCGTAACAATCCTGACACTGTTCTTCACCTCGGACTCATCCGCCCAGCCCTCCCTTCCTCCAGCTAGCATCATCCATCCTCATCATCCGGACCTTAAGACTGGTAAAAGATGTGTCTGTTTGAATGGGAGAGTGGACAAAAGTCCAAACCAGTGATAACATCAAAACAAAAACAGTAAGCAAAAAAAAAAAAAAAAAAAAAAAAGTCTCGTCCTGTGTTTGTTATTTCTTTAAAAATCAAGTTGTATCCACCAGCTATTTTCTGGCAAGCTAGTGTTTTTTTTATATATTTAAATAAGCACTAAGTACTGATAGATAGGATAACATACACCGCTACGTGTGTTTTTAAGATGCTTGTCATTTTTTTTTGTACTTCCTCTCCCCCTCCCTGTCATAGTAGTATGAATTTCTGGTATTTTGTCATTTTTCACTCATCTGTTTTAAGGTTTAAGTAAATGCAAGCAGGGACATAGTTTGCCATGAAGTCTTGCTCTAGACGTGGGTTTTTAGGGGGCGGGCCTAATCCTCTACGAGACGCCATTAACCAGGGTCTCGCTGGGTGTGGCCATGCCATTGCTAGGGGAACGCTTGGAGGGGGCCATGTGCTCGTCCCTCTTGGCGCTGCTCCCGTTCTCCTGAGGAAGGAGAGCAAAGGAGGGAAACAGTCAGTTTAACAAGTCACTAAAAGCTGATATCTTTGTGTGTGTGTGTGTGTGTGTGTGTGTACACGTACCTTGGGCTCAGGAGCAGCGAGTGTTTCCTGGGGAAGGGTCTGTCGGCTCTGGGACTCTGCGCGGGAGATGTAGTCTGCCACGGTCACTGCAGAACCAACAACCCAGAGAACAGTGATCTAACCAGGAGATCCAGTATAATAACAACACCAGTGCTACACAGTGAGGGGACCAGACTAAGGATGGATACAGTAGAGACTAGAGCATTATCCTCCAAGGTCCAGACTGACAACAGGGACGGTCTGACACTCCTCACCCTCAGCTGGCAGTCTGTCACAGCTGCCGGATCCTCCCTCTGGGTGGTTGACACGGTTACGGCGGCGGCGGCTCCTGTTGCGGCGCTGGGGTCTGCCCTGCTCATCTAGTAAAAAAAACAAAAAACAGGAAGTATGAGAAAACATTGTAATAGCAAGTCTCACAGCATAACCATCTGACGTTCTACAAAATGTCTGCCTCTTCAGGCTTCCTACCCAGTCCGTTCTCGTTGGGTCCGGCCTGGCTGTCTGACTCTGTGGCGGCGGCATCCATCACACTGGGCTCCTGGTCATTGCGGCGACGGCGAGAGCGTCTCCTGAGGTCTACCCCTCCCACCCCCTCGCTGGCGTCTGTGTCACCCTGCTCACTTTCACCCTCCAGCAGGGAGAACGGGTTGCTGTCCGGGTCCCTGAGCACTGGACAGGAGAGAGAGAGAGAGAGGGGGAACGTGAGAGAGATAGCAAGATTAAGAGTGAGTAAGGTCTACCATATCAAAACTGCACCACTTCCCAGTCATGACAAAGAACTACACCATTGGGTGTGACCTGGAAGATGCCAGTATCATCCGGGTTCTATTCATTAGGGCTAACTGTAGAAAAACAATTTGCTACAGAATACGCAAACAAGCGTTTCTCATTGGACAAGTTCAGGCAGTACTTCCCAAATTGTCAGTTTTCCTCCATTTGGTGCCTAATGTATACAACCCAGTGCCCTAGCTTGGACTATTAGCCTGCTGTGTTGTACCGGAGCTGATGGAGTTGGTAGGTCGTGAGGCTGGTCCTCCGCGGCCACGTCCACTGTTGGATCCACGGCCCCTGCCTCCCCGACGGGAGCCCCTCTCATCTCCGCCCACACCCCGGGGCCGCTGGTCCCGCTCGTTGAGGTCCTCAGACTCTGAGGCGTTGGACTGCTCAGAGTTGGTACCTGAAACAGAGACATACAACATGCATACAATGATATAGACTGAGGGATGAATAAAAACAGAGGGTGTGCATGAGAGTAGCTTAAGCTGTGTGTGTGGGGGTCTATGTTAAATGAAGGGTGCTTATATTTGTCCTGTTTCACACATGTATGTAACATGTAGTGTGAAATCGACAGAGTGTAGCCTGCAAACAAATATCACACAGAACCAACAATTAACAATCAACTGTCTTTAAGCAGTAAGACGATTGACTTATTCAGATAAGAAGCATGCCAGGTTTGTCAGAATCTGTCATAAGCAGTGAAGGATCATGGGACTTGTCTAGTCACCATATCCAGAGTACTGGCTGTTGGAGGGCCTGCGTCCTCGGCCACGGCCTCCGTAGATGCGGGAGGAGTGGAGGTTGGTGGAGTTGCTGCTCTCATCCGTCAGGTAGCCCTTCTCCCTGTCACCGGGGCCGGTGCCCCCGACCCGACTAGGGGGCGCACGATAACCCACCCCGATCTGACGGAGCTGCTCGTCAATCTGCAGCCGCTCCAGACGCAGCTGCTCCACTTCCTGTTAGACACAGATCGAGAGGTACATGTTAGAACATACATCCTAGAAACATTCCTATAGGGCAGAGTACATTAGAACATACGCTGCCTGAGGAAGGCTAGCAGCCGAAATGGGTTGCAGTTGTGCGTCCTGATGGACTATGCTGACTGCTCCCATATGTATTCTTATGTAAATATATTCTGTTAATAGTTCACTAAAGTTTGTTGTTTGCTGCCTACTCGTCTTCTTTCATTAGAACATATAGAAAGCATATATTGTGTGGGCAAAGAGCCTGAAGCTCTGTGGACTAGCAACCATTTATATGATTTATTATGCAAGATTTTATCTAGATTTAGGATGTGTCCCAAATGGCACCCCATTCGCTTTATAGTGCACTACATTGACAAGAGCTTTATGAGCCATATCGCAACAGTTGCGAGTGAAATGTCAGTATCTGAAGAAGAAAAAAATAATAACTTTGCCTTTTCTAGACCAACATCTTGGAATGCACGGATCTCTTTCTCAGTTCTGCAGTGTATGCAAGAGGGTGGGTGGGTGGGTAGTCGGATCAGTTTAGGCATTTAAGAGCTGGGGCTCAAGTACACTGACAGCAGTTTACTGGGGCCTTTTGGTCAGGTGAGGTGGTTGAGGGTGGAGGGTATCACTTCAGAATGCAACAGCTGCTGAATAACAGCTGACCCTTATGGGAGGTGGCTGACCAGGGGCAAGGGGGTGCAAGGATGGGTAGAGGGGTTATTTTTGGAGGTTAGGGTCCAGATATCCTGTAATCTACACCCCTAACGCCTCTTCCCAACCCTGAATAGGGGACTATTTATAAAAGCACACATGGTAAGGGCAAAATGGAGCTACTCTCAGCAGCTTTCACATGAGGTGAAGGCTGGATGGAGGACAGGTGACCAATCTGGAACCCACACCACAAAGGCCTCTAACCCTCTGTCGCCATACAGAGTGTACAGTACACAAAACATCACCTATTGAAAGACACTAGATTCCACAAGTAGGTAGATTAGAACTTGCTCCTGATTCAGGGTCAGATATTATTTCATTCCATTCAATGGTTAAGCTTATGATTGGGGGGGTAATGTGATCCTAGATCAGTGAGTAAGGGGAAGGCCTACCATGCTTGTATATTCTGTCATTCAATGCCAAGGCTTACTCTAGATATTCGAGGCAAATAGCGTCAACATATACAGTGCATTCAGAAAGTATTCGTACCCCTTGAATTACTCCACATTATGTTCTGTTGAAGCCTGAATTCAAAACGTCATAAGTGAAAACATGTTGACATTATTGCAAATGTATTGAAAAAACAAAAATCTAATTTACATAAGTATTCACACCCTAAATCAATACAGATTAGAATCACCCTTAGCAGAGATTACAGCTGTGAGTCTTTCTAGGTAAGTCTAAGAGCTTTGCACACCTGGATTGTACTATATTTGCATATTATTCAAGCTCTGTCAAGTTGGTTATTTATCATTGCTAGACAGCCATTTTGAAGTCTTGCCATAGATTCATGATATAAGTCAAACTGTAACTATGCCACTCAGGAACATTCAATGTCATCTTGGTAAGTAAGCTAGCAACCCCAGTGTATATTTGGGCTTGTTTTTTAGGTTATTGTCCTCCTGAAAGGTACATTTGTTTCCCAGTGTCTGTTGGAAAGGTTTTCCTCTAGGATTTTGTATGTGCTTAGCTGTATTCCAATCGTTTGTATTATTATTTATTTTTTTAAACAGCCTAGTACTTGCCGATGACAATCATACCCATAATATGATGCAGCCACCAACATGCTGGAAAATATGAAAAAAAATTTAAAGGCACCATTGGCCTCATGGTGAAATCCCTGAGCGGTTTCCTTCTTTTCTAACTACTGAGTTAGGAAAGGACGGTTGTATCTTTGTAGTGACTGGGTGTATTGATACACCACCCAAAGTGTAATTAACTTGACCATGCTCAAAGGGATTTTTTTTTTAATATTTGTTTTGCCCATCTACCAATAGGTGCCCTTCTTTGCGAGGCAATGGAAAGTGGGGTACAGAGATGAGGTATTAAAAAAATCATGTTAAACACTATTGCACACTGAGTCCATGCAATGTATTAAGCAAACCTTTACTCTTGAACTTGCCATAACAAAGGGGTTGAATACTTAAGACATCTCAGCTTCCCATTTTTTATTAATTTGTAAACATTTCTAAAAACAATACCACTGACATAAAATCTCAATTTAATAAATTTCAGTCTATAACAAAATGTGGAAAAAGATGTGAGGAGTGAATACTTTCTAAAGGCACTGTAGCTGAGAGTTGGGAATCTAAAGTTCTGTCAAGCCACAGTGACATCGTAACAGAGGGATCCAAGGTTTGATTGACATGAGCAGAGAAGGCCGAGTGCCTATTGGTCTGGTGGTCTCTGTGTGTCTCACCTGTAGGTAGGCCACATGGTACTCCAGCAGGGCCTGGGCGTTGCTGATGTTCTCCTTAGTTCCCACAAAGACGAAGGGGACCATACCCTGCAGAGGAGAAGGAGAGGAGGATGTAAGACAGTGGACTGGTAGAGCAGATGGTTACTAGTTGAGAGCGCTTCATGAATTTGAGGTGGACGAGTCCTGATGTTTAGTCATGGACATTTGTACATTTTCATAAGGGCCAAAGAACCAACGTCTTTACGTTCATGTAGAAATATGCTGAATGTTCCCCTTTTTACAGGGAACATTTAAGAAAACGTGTGTGTACGCTCACAATCACAAGGAAGCACACTGAAGAACAGACATACACCAACCGATGAGACCCCAGCCAACCCCCCCTAGAACAGGTGACGTACAGTACAGACATGCTGTGGAAACTGAAACTGAGGGACAACTGACAGCCTGCAGACAGAGCCTACAGCCTGCAAAATTCTGGATACTTTTCCAAAAAATCCCAGGTTTTCCAGAAATCCCAGTTGAAGGATTCCTGGATTTCCTGCTTATTCTCTCCTAATTCCAGAAATCTTCCAACCAGAAGTTACGAAAAGCTATTAGAATTTTGACAGAGAGACTATGGCGGTACAGGGGAGAGCAGAGAATGGGAGACCTTGGTGGTGACGGTGGAAACAGAGAAGCGGTAACTAACACCCTGGTATGGTCACGGTTGTTGTTTGAGCGGCCGCAGCGCTCCATTCACCTCTTGTTTAGGGGCAGTGTCTTCTCTGCCAGCCCCCTGCCTGCCTACCTCCTCCCGGGGAAGCTTTTTGTCGTTGTCCCCCTCGATCCGGACCCTCACCACGCCTGACTTGTCTACGATCTCCTGTATGACTTTGCCGTTCTTGCCGATCACTTTGCCTGGGGGAGAGAGAGAGAGAAAAGAGGGGATATTTGAAAACCAAGCATTAGATGGACGAGTCAGGTTTATATGAAATTATAAAAGATGGCACAATTGAGATAGTATCATTGTTTCTCAATGCAATGCCACAATACATGTATATTCAGGACATTTTGTGATTGACTAAATCCTGGGTATGGGCTTTAACTCACCTACGAGGTTCCTGGGCACCTGGAAGTAGTCTTCTTTGAACTCCAGGAAAACCCTGGCCAGCTTCACTGCTTCTGGGGTCTGCAACGCAAACAAGCCATTATACACAGAGACCAAGACTGACACCACAAAGACCCCTCGCTCACCTAAACACAGACACAATCACGACACCCCTACACACCTCTCCGTAGATCCTGAAGGTGCAGCTCTCCTCCTCCAGTTCAATGGCGGTGACGCCGGGCACCTTCCTGGCCTGCTGGATGTTGGCACCGTGGGAGCCGATGGCCAGACCCATCAGGTCTTCCCTTACCTTCACCTCCTCCTGGTACGCTGATGCCAGCTGCTTACTGGTCTGGGGGGGCAAGGAGGATTGGGTCTTAATGGGTGTGTCTCTACATGTTGATGGCCGGTCTCCAAGTTACATTTTAATTGAATGAACATGGTGTTTGTTTGTACCTCAAGGTGTTTAGTGGCTTCTTCGTTGCGGGACATGAGCATGAGCTTAGTACGGATGCTGCGGAAGTGCATGTCGCTCAGGAGAGCAGCACGCTTTACTGAAGTCTCGTTCGTTGACTAAAAAAAGAGAATTAGCATGAGAACGCTACTTTTACAGAAAAGGACAAAACTAAGACTAGCCTTGTAACACAGGACTCGTATAAAAAAAAAAAAAGTGTCTGGGAGTAGGTGTGCTGATCTAGGATCAGCTGACCCCCCCCCCAACCCCCCAGTCATATAATCTTATGAATTATAAAGGCTAAATTGATCCTAGATCATCACTCCTACTCTGAGACGCTTAGCGAATACAGGCCCTGGAAGCAGCAGTTGTGATACTGACCAGCACGATAAGCTCATGTGAGGCAGCACTGTAGAAAATACAGTTGGCTCCGATGGCTTTCCTGAAGTCTTTGTGGATGTTGTCGTTAGCACAGCTGTTGGTCCAACAATAAACTCTGGGTGAATCCACAGTTACTCACAACAATAACAGTTCACCGTGTAGCTACTGTGAAAGGCCGTTGGCCTGCCCAAACACGACAAAGCTAAGATGACAACATTTCAATGTGTTTAACTGTCTAACAAGAACCCCCTCACAAACAGCACCCTGTTACCTACATACTGCATTACATTACACGTATATGTAGCCTTGCGTGGGCCTTGGCTTGTGCGAGACGGCACAGTCAAAAGCAGTGGACTAAATAAGGAAAACGTTTGCAAGCAATATACTCCAATGACTATTGGAGTAACACGTTGCCTCCGTAGACGTTCAGTCTGAGTGCAGTGCCAGGGTCAGACACTCACATGTCCCGGAGGTCTTCTGGGACAGCGATGGGGACCTTGTGAAAGGAATTCCGGGAGGAGGGGCTGTTGGGGTTGACGGGCCGGATGCGTTCGTGCGTGACGATCTCGTTGTATGTGGCATCACAGGCTGCGTACTCGATGACGTAGAACTAAAGGGTTAAAAGAGAGAAGGGTTCTCAGTAGAAGTAGTGCTAAAGAGTATTTAATCAATAGAGTGGGTCTGATAATAAGGGGGGGGGGCTATATTCTGTTAGACAAGTTAATACTACCCAGCTACCCAGTGAGAAAACACGACAACAAATCAAAAACAGACCAAGACTGCATTCATTCATTCCACACAAACAACTTATTTCTCCATCACATTGAAGATTTATAGGGTTTTTAGGGAAAATAAATCAAAAATGGCACTTCTCTTTAAAATTTCATCCAGCTTAGGTTTTATTCATTTGACTAATGAACCAAGTCCTTTTCCTAGTCCCCTCTGACTTAGAATGAGAAAGAGAGAGAAAGAGAGAGATGAACACACCACGCTCCAAGGCCAATATTAAAACCATCCCTCAACACAAAGCGGACATTCCAACAGGCCTTTTATCACTGATCCAAATGCAGTTGTCGTATCAAACATCACACAGCAAGAGGCATCAATAACTAACAGAGTCAGTCTGTCTGTTTGAATCCCATAGGGCTCTGGTCAAAAGTAGTGCACTATATAGGGAATAGGGGGCCCCATTAAGGAAGAAAACACCTAGCCACTCCTGAAGATCTGAGAGGATTAAATAGGTATAAACAATGGTAGTTGCTTCAGCTTCCCTTCTCAGACTAGGAACTTCCCCGATAATTCCACCTATCCAATGCTTTCTGATCTACATAAGTGCTTCAGGTATAGGGGCTAGGGGCCAATATGGAATGTAGAATCTGTGTATAGTCTAGGTGCCCCTACAGTATGGGCCAGCCTGCTTTAGACACACCATGTGCGTCCTGCTGTCTTAGTTAACCCAATTAACCTACATTAGACTGCTGTTGTCGGTCCAGCCAAGGGATGACTGAGGGATACGCCATAGTGGACGGGGAGGGTGTGTAAAACGCTGACTCATTACACAATATGCACATGACACGAGGGTGCACCAAATGACTACTTGGACGGATATCGATGTTTAAAAAGACTAATTAGTTACAACACATGTATTGGTTGAGATTCAGGGATATTCTTCATGCCTCTGTTCACAAGTGAAACCAGACTCCATATACACACACACACCGTGCCCCCACCCATACCGAACCCATGCCGGCCCCAGCATGCACCCGACCCCTAACTCACCAGTCCCTGACTCACCTCTCCCTTCATCATTCTCACCCGGGCCAGCCACCAGCCACATGGCTCCTGCTCGTTGGCCCTGGAGTACACCTGGGGAGGGGTAGAGAACAGATGTTTAAAACTGGTTAGAGACAGTGGTTTATACCTGCTAGTGTTGCATATAGCAAGGATGGTACCAGAGCAATGAAAAATAAAGAATTGAAATACAAAAAGAGGGAATATTTCTTCTGAAATCTATCATGCATCATAAAACATACATTTCATTGCTATAGTACCTCTAAGTGTGAATGTATGATAGAAATAAATGATATGGACAATGAGATGAGTTAGTCTCAATGTCGATTATGAGTGCTGTTGGTATGAATGGAATCTTAGCTGGCTAATCATGTGTCTAAATTGGGCTGTGGTTAATCAGTCTCTACATCGCTCTGTCGTGGTGAACTGGACTCTGGGTAATCTCTGGACTGGTCAGGTCAATTCCAGAAAATCTCCCCAAATTTGCAATTTTCCCCAGAAATCCTAGTTGGAAGATTCCTGGAACATTTCTAGAATCCGTTGTTCAACCCTAGAGGGAGATAGAGGGGTCTGGAGAATCTGGGGACATGACATAAGCAGCCTGGCGCACCTCCACCTCCTCTCCCTCGCCGATGTCCTTGTGGTAGTCGGCTGGGGGCGGCAGCCGCACGTCACTGAAGGGCAGCTGTCTCTCTGGTTGCCAGCTTTTTAGGGGGACAGGGATAGAGGAAGAGTGATGGGGAGAGGGTAAAAAAACCAAACACACACTGGTTAGCCATCTTACAAACCTGAAGGGCTACATGTCATGTGATTTACAACAGGAAAGGTCCACTGTCCTCACTTTCTCTTGCCTGTGCGTTTGTATGATCAGGGCTCTACAGTGCCACCATTATACTCTCTAATGCACCGAAATATTTTGCTGTGCGACCAGCTACTTTATTTAGCTTTAATATCTCAAATATTTGTCTATATTTCTTTGTGTGTGACTACATTTTAACTTAGGGGCACACGTGCTCTTGTAAAAAAGCTCAGTGTGGAGCCCTGGTGTGTGTGTGTGTGTGTGTGTGTGTGTGTGTGTGCCAGAAACTTCCAGAACACAGTGCCTAATGAAAGTACTATTAAGAAACAGCAAAACACATGAGACAGACCCAAAGGAGAGTGTTGACACCTAACATAATGCTTAATAGTCCTGCTGCCTGAGGCGGAGTTCTCTAGTTGACAGCCAAATCTCTTGGTGACAGTCAGTGAAGGCGGGGTAAAGAGAAAGGGAGTAATGCATGTTTACAAGGGAAAAGCCATAAACTTAATGGACTGTAACTCAATTACATAAGGTAATGATCCTAAGACGGCACCTTTAATCTACATTAGATAATTTATCTACAGGAAGTCTGTGTGTGTGTGTGTGTGTGTGTGTGTAAGTAAAGGCAAAGTGAGAGAAGATTCAGAACCATCAGTGGATTACAGAACTAGGATAGTGGGTAGGTAGTGTGGGCTTTTATATAAAAACACTAAAAACGAGAGCTTGGTCTAAAAACAGCCCACTGGACTGCGGCTTAGTTCAACCTACTGGCTTCAAATTCACAGAATGATACTTATGCTCATTGTAAGTGGGGGTTGGGGGGGGGTTTATCATCGTTTTAATACAGGCTAGCTAGCAGATATCCTGTGCACAGTTCAAACCTATTTTGAGGTCAAAGAGTTTCAAATATGAACAAGACGTTCTTAAATAGTGTCAAGGTGCAGAAGCAGGAACTCATAGAAAGCATGGGTTTCAGTCATGTAGTATCTCACAAAACCAGCTACTCCTCCACAAAGCAAGAGGAAGAACAGAACCATCCCAAGAATGTCAGGGGCCACTGTCCAGTCCCCCTGCCTGCATACCTCAGGGGACTATATTTAGGGACCAGTCGACAGCAGAGTCAACTAGAGAAAGAGGTGTGGGGGGGGGGTCTAAAGGGTTTTGTGGAAAGCCGTGTCCCGAGCACAGGTGGTGCTGAAACAGGGATTTCAGGAAGAGAGGGTAAAACTAAGCCACGGGATTGGGGGAGAGAGATGACTTGAGCAGCGTGGGTAGACTGGTGTGGGTGGGTGTGTTGTACATCTAACTAGGGTTAACCTTCTGTGACAAATAGAGGGGCTACTACACACGTCACATAAATGACAACTTACTTGTTTTCAAATACTATTGTGATTGAGTCTTCGTGGACATCTTTGATGAACCCCTGAGAAAGAAGAGAAAAAGCTTGGTGTTTGCACGTGTCACAGGGTACAAACAGGTCTCTAGGGCTGGCACAAATTACTGTATAACTTTGTAACCGACGGTTAAGGATGAAAATAAAATACCACCATAAGCATTAAAATTATTATAGTTGTGGAACGAACAGCTGACTGAGGTCGGGATGGAGGGTGGGAGCAGTGGAGGGAGGTTGCCAAGGTGCTCAGTGCTACACTGCCTTATATGGGGCCAAGGGGTCTCTGGCAGTGGCACTAGGGCCTGAGAGGGAGTGTCAGAGCAGAGGAAGTTTCACCTGCTGGAAAGGAAAGGTTTCGAGAGGCAGCGCAGGCGTTACGCATACGGAAAGCCCTTATACTACACAATCAAACAATAACTTCAGTTCTACTGCTGCCACTTTCTTAGGCCCCAGAGAGAGAGATGGCCAAAGAGTGAGAGGGATGCCAGATTGAATTGCACTATGTCACAAAGCAAACTGCCACTGTCACTCAAAGTGCAGGCTAGGGCCACAGAGACGGGCTACCTAGTAGTTACCAGAGGGGAAAAGAACACTTTGGATAGCTGCGTTGGTTGATGAAAGGAGACGGGCATAGTATATTCCAGTACAGGGCTTACTGAAGTAGATGTGATTTAATGAATGGTGTTCCTTTCTACTACCAGGTCAAAGGTCAGGCAAGCCTTTTGGAATAACTGTCATGGTCACGACCCAGGAGAGCACAGAGGTTAGTGTAATTCACAGCTGCCCAAAGAGGTATCCCCTCTGGTGTGGGGGTGCCAGGTCTACTGTACACACCACTGGTATAGGAGGGCATCCCTGTAAGCATTTGTGTATGGCAGGGTTCCCTACTGGCAGCCTGCAATTTTATCTGCCCCCGCCCCTAAGTTGAGGCTACATTTATTTATGTTCTTTTAAAATTGTTGGACATAAGACTACAAATACCTGCTCCAAGTGATTCATTTTGGATATCTGTTACAAAGTATTACCAAGCATAATTCAGACATACACTACATGACCAAAAGTAGGTGGACATATGCTCTCATTCCAAAATTATGAGTATTACTATGGAGTTGGTCCCCCACTTCGCAGCTATAACAGACTCTTCTGGGAAGGCTTTCGACTAGATGTTGGAACATTGATACAGGGACTTGCTTCCATTCAGCCACAAGGTTAGTGAGGTTGGGCGATTAAGCCCGGCTCGCAGTGGGCATTCCAATTAATCGAAAAAGGTGTTCAATGGGGTAGGAGGTCAGGGCTCTGCAGGCCAGTCAAGTTCTTCCACACCGATCAAACTATTTCTGTATGGACAGTTCTTGTGCTAAAGTTACTTCCAGATGCAGTCGAACTCAGTAGCGAGTGATGCAGAGGACAGACGATTTTCACAGGCTAAGCACTTCAGCACTCTGCGGTCCCGTGCTGTGAGCTTGTGTGGCCTACCACTTAGCGGCTGAGTCGTTGTTGCTCCTAGACGTTTCCACTTCACAATAACAGCAATTACAATTGACATGGGCAGCTTCTTTACGCAAACTACCCAACCAATCTCGTTCCTCTGGAAATCCTCATAGCATTTTAGAAATACACAGGGAGACCACAGAAGCCTATTCCCACCCCCCAATTGTTAATTTTTTGTTTCATTTCAAAATTTAGAAATCAACATTTTGAGATCCAACATACATATAGGATTTGTTTCTTCATTTGTAGCATCATGTGGCGATTTCCATTTATCTATGTTGCATAGATTAGCACAGCAGGACCGCCAGCAAGCTGGCATATGCCAACACGTTTGAGTCGGTTTAAAAATAAATACTGACACAAAAGCGTTGAAAAGAGAGACAAAGCACTGTTGTCCATCATATTCAAACTTCAGGTAGCTAGGCTACCTAAACCTTATAAATCCAAAATTATTGACTGGAATTAATCAACAAAATAAATCCAATAAAATGTTATTCATCAAATGCTTTGTAAAACAGGTGCAGATTAAGAGTGAAATGCTTACTTACTACAAAGGCCCTTCACTACAATGCAGAGACAATGAGCAACGATAAATTGGCTATATACACAGGGTACTAATACAGAGTCGATGTGCAGAGGTATGAGGGAGATATGTACATATAACTGGGAATAGAATGACGAGGCAACAGGATATATATACAGTAGTAGCAGCATTCACTTTTGACTCATCACATAGATAGATGTATAGGTACTTTATTGTACCTATCTATGTGACGAGTCAAAAGTTAATGCGGATGGTTCACTTTTTAATTACAGATGCAAGGCCTAAATGATGCAGCCCTGCATAAAGCAAGCGCAGCCTTGTTAGTTCAATTGTCCAATTATTTTTTTCAACCATGAGCTAATTAGAAAATATCTGGTCCCATCATAGGCCAAATAAATCAGTTTTACAACTGATTTATTACGGTCATACTATACAACTAGGGACCAGCGTTTACCTGGTTAAGTTACCCTACCAGATCAGGAAAAACTCTGGGCCTCAGGAAAACAACCCCCCACCCCTCTAGGACATGTGGTGGAACCTCTGAAATCACCACACAATGTTACCAAAAATATATATATATTCGCACTATAGATACAAATATTTATTTTTTCTATATATAAATAGGTTTCCTAGATAAATTGAGGGATGTCGAAGATGAACTTGTGTGCTTGATGTGAACAGGAGTGAGTGAGAGGAGAGAAATACAGTGCCTTCAGAAAGTATTCTTGACTTGACTTATTCCACATTTCTGTGTTGGAGCCTGAATTCAAAATGGATTAAATCTATTTTTTCCTCATCCATCTACACACAACACCTCATAATGACAAAGTGAAAAAATGTGTTCAATTAAACACAGAAACCTAAACTGTAGAAACACATTTGGCAGTCATTACAGGCGAAAGTCTTTATAGTTAAGTCTAAGAGCTTTCCACACCTGGATTTTGCTAATATTTGTCAAAAAATTGTTTTTATCATTGCTAGATAACCATTAAGGTTTTGCCATAGATTTTCATGTAGATTTAAGTCAAAACCGTAACTCGGTCACTCAGTAACATTCACTGTCTTCTTGGTAAGCAACTCCAGTGTAGATTTGGCCTTGTGTTTCAGGTTATTGTCCTGCTGAAAGGTGAATTAATCTCCCAGTGTCTGGTGGAAAGTAGCCTGAACCAGGTTCCCAATAGGATTTTGCCTGTGCTTAGCTCCATTTTTTTTCTATCCTGAAAAACTCCAGTCCTTAACGATTACAAGCATACCCAGAACGTAATGCAGCCAGCACTATGCTTGAAAAAAATGGAGAGTGATACTCAGTAATGTGTTGGATTTGCCCCAAACATAACACTTTGTATTCAGGACAAAAAGTGAACTCCTTCTCCATATTATTTGCAGTATTACTTTAGTGCCTTTTTGCAAACAGGATGCATGTTCTGGAATATTTATATTCTATACAGGCTTTCTTTTCACTCTGTCAATTAGCTTAGTATTGTAGAGTAACTAGAATGTTCTTGATCCATCCTCAGTTCTCTCCCATCACAGCCATTAAACTTCGTAACTTTTTTTAAAGTCGCAAACCGCTCCTTCCTCTCCGATAAGTGAGTTATGAAAGACGGCTGTATCTTTGTAGTGACTGGGTGTATTGATACACCACCCAAAGTGTAATGAACTTCACCATGCTCAAAGGGATATTCAATGTCAAAAAAATGTTGTACCCATCTACCAATAGTTTCCCTTCTTTGCAAGGCAAAGAAAACCTCCCCGGTCTTTGTGGTTGAATCTGTGTTTGAAATCACTGCTCGACTGAGGGACCTTACAAAAACATTCTGTGTGTCACACAGTAAAACAGAACAGGTGTGAGGGAGAGGAGAGTTAACATTGTCCAAACCAGGGGTATTCAACTCCAACCCTATGAGATCTGGAGCCAGATGGTTATGTTCTACCTGATAATTAATTGCACCCTCTAAATCTGTCCCTAATTAGAGGGGAACAATGAAAAAAATGCAGTAGAACTGGCTTCGAGGTCCAGAGTTGAGTTCGAGGGGTCTAAACCACGAGGAGAGAGCAGAGCTAGAGAAAACAGCACAGAGTGAGTGAGAAGTTGAGGGACAGAAAGAGGGCTAAACTAAATAAAAGGAGAGGTGGCGAAAGGCACAATGGAAAGAAAAAGACATGAGGAGAGCGTGGAGAGGGGGAGGACGTTTTGAACTGGCGGAGTGCTGAGATTAGGATCACCTGTTCCACCAACACCTGCTTCTGTTCTTCAGTCACTGTCGGCAGGCTGGGCCATTCAACCCATAGCAAATCACTAGGGCCTATTCAACTGTCTGCCAGTACACAAACTGTCTGTTTTACTAAACTACAGCAACCATTCGCACAGGGACTTCTGCCTTACTGATGTTGAATAGTAATTTGACTCTCTTGAGGAGTCACTGAATAAAGCAAATAACATCCTCATTATGAAAATGTATGCATTCACTCCCTTATGTTGAGTCACCTAAATGTGGTTGTCATTGTAGCGTAATGATTAGGTTTGGAAACAGCCATATGACATGACTGACTAATGTAAATAACGTGCTTCACTGTAATAACATCAAAGCAGGCTGACTCAGCCTCCTCGTTGGAACGAGAATTGGAGGAAGAAAAAAAAAAACTTGTTAGGAAACAAAGTAAAAGTGGAAATAATTAGACTGCTTTATGGTATCTACCTGCTTAGAAAGACTGACGTAATGCAGTTAATTAGTTATTTACTTTATTATGTCTCATCCGGGACAGTAAACAGGTCGATATTTCATAACATTTTAGATATGGCATCCCTCCACCACCCTCATTCTCGCTAACAAATTGGAGTGATTAGCTAACAACTCCTACCAAAGAAAGGAGTGCCCCGAGAATATGGTTATCCGACCAGCTCAAGACAGCCAACAATGTGTAAACTAGACATTTGGAATTGACCAAAACCAGGCCACGACAAGCGTGCCCCACAACGGCCAACAGTGACCTGATGAACAATAAATCTACGAATAGCGACCTTATCATTTGGGCCTGTTCTCAATGAATGATGCTGTTAACTACATCTGCCAGCTAGCTAGCTAGCTATCTAGCGTTATCAACGATTTGCTAGCTAGTTAGAACAAAACTCTTCGTAGACATCAATATTTGCAATTGTTTACCAGTTGTGCATCGTTTGCTAACGTTAATGACTGCACTATTTCCTTTACCTTGTAGAAGGCCCCGTTCGAGCCGCGAACCTCCACCGCCAGCCCGTCCATAGTTGTCGGTAGGTCCCCACGACTGGGCTTCTCTGATTGAGCCGATACGACTCCGTGCGGTTCCGGTACCACCCCCAGCTTCTCTGCCGCTGGCCCGTCGCCGCTCTCCGGCCGCTTGTGGATTTCCAGTGTTTCGGGAGGTGGAGGGAGAGGGGTGAAGGGGTTGGGGAGTTGGGTGTTGATTATGGGATCAAGGAATAGCTAGCGTCTCCAGCGGTCAACTTGACGTTACCTCACTATCTAGCTAACGTTAGCAAACTATCGACGATACCTTTGTTAGCTAGGCTGCAACGACACTGGCAAGGTGCTGTCCTGCGTTGAGGGGGACCGCGGCAGTCTAGTTGCAATGTGCTTCAAAGCTAATGATGCTACCCGATGCTATGTGATGAAAGGGAGATGTTAGCAAGCAGCTAGCTAGCTATCACCAACACCTTGATTCCGTCACTTGCGGGATGCCAAAAGAGCCGTATACATGCTGCAGTCGGAGAGAAGTTACCGTATTAAGTCGTCGCTGTTGTTTTTGAAGTATAATTTTGCTAGAAAGACTCCTCCTGAAATAAGCGTTCGTGGTGCACTGTCGCCCTGTACTCCGACCACCCGTCCCTCAAACGCACGCCGACAGAGTAAATCAGTGAGGTATTGAATGATTCTCGAAAATCCCACCCCTCGTTCATGAAAGATACACCCAAAATAGCATACTGACTTATCATTGGTCAACATGACCGCAAATCAACTATATATGTTTTGAATTGGTTCAACAGTTAGAGGCCGGTCTGTGTTTCATCCAATAATTGAGCCAAATATATATTTTAGTCATCTCTATTGGAGATACTGCCTGTCCGTTATGTTACCCAAATTAATTATGGCCAGTTAATTTTGTGGACCTCTACATGCCCATTATTAGTGCAGTCCAGGGGTAGTCTACAGTTTTATCAATGAAATATTATCAAATAACATTCATAAATGTGCGGACCACATTTATATTTGTGGAAGAACAACAATGTACACTTTGCATGTTTGTTTTTTTAGACGCATTAGTAGGCCGGGGGAATATTTTAATTAGGAAATGCAGGTATTCACATTAGCAAGTGAAGTGACAACCTTTCAGAAAAATGGCCTTAATGTCCAGTCCTAGTTGGAGAGGTAAGACGAGAGCTTGTAATAAATGGCCTTCCAAGTGGCGCAGTGGTCTAAGACACTGCATCTCAGTGCTAGATGCGTCACTACAGACAACCTGGTTTGAATCCAAACTGTATCACAACCAGCTGTGATTGGGAGTCCCATAGGGCGGCGCACAATTGGCCCAGCGTCGTCCGAGTTTGGCCGGTGTAGGCCGTCATTGTAATTAAGAATTTGTTCTTAACTGACTTGCCTGGTTAAAAAAAATAAAGCTGACTGTGCCCTCCACCAGTTTGGTCATTATACAGGGACCCAAGTTACAAAACCCCATCTGAGGGACCATGAATGACTATTATGGACCAGGGCCCCTATTCAAAACGTGGCAGTGCTGATCTGATTAATTTAAAGGGGAAATCTGCGATTGCTACATCAATTTTTGGACATTGAAATGAATGATATATACCAATTGAATCTTGAAGAATATCACTTAATGCCACAGGAGCTTAGTTCAACTGTCGCACCCCATCAGAACACAAAATATAAGCATGCTTTACTCCATTGTTTGTAAACAATCCAATTGTAAACAAGCATTGCATAGCTTTAAAACATGTTTAAAACTATAATTTTAATATCATGGATGGTCAGTCCTTGCACCCATAGCTCTTTCTATGAATTTGAGAGTAGTTACATTTCTCTAGCACTCTCCCTCAGCTGTTTACTAAAAAGAGCATTCGGGTGACCTCTTATATTATTGATTGAACCACACATTTCCCGTTTA
Source organism: Thymallus thymallus (assembly GCA_023634145.1). NCBI lineage: Eukaryota > Metazoa > Chordata > Actinopteri > Salmoniformes > Salmonidae > Thymallus > Thymallus thymallus. The sequence goes on from CM042423.1 coordinate 9,834,249, forward strand.
ATCAGGACCTGGAGGACCAGGGGGAAGTATCGTCCCGGCCCAAGGGGTCAGCTGTGGTGACCAGACACTAGGGTTCACAGGTCAATAATAGTAACAGCTATAATGACTTTCCCACATGGGTCTGACAGACCTATGATGACATAAACCATTTGGTTGAAAAAAACCAAGTATGTGAATGTCACTGGTTGGTCTTGCCCTTTGTTAACATCGCTCATGCATGCTGAATGTCGTGACTGCTCTGTCGATTGGTCTGTAAAGCATTTTGCACACAGTGCTTCTTATCTTTGAGCAGGAGGAAGAAGTGCTGCTTGGCCAGTTCAGCCATCAGCCATCAGATCGGTCAGCTAAAGAGACCTGCTCTCAGATTTCCTCAATGCTTCCCAATGGTTGGTTAAGTAAGCTCAACAAACATCCATTGCAGATAGTGGCATTTAGGCCCATTTTACTCCTACAGTATGTAGTAGTAAAATCCCCCAATGTTCACTGGTCACTTTAATCATATTTTGATACTGTTTTGCCCACTTCAAATGTACATATACTGTATTCTAGTTAATGCTCATCCTATAAAACTACTGCTGTATGTACACACAATTTCTATTCATATACTGTCCATAACGTCTATACACGCCATCATGTACATATATATTTATATTCCGTACTCTGACATTGCTCGTTCTAATATCTGTATTTATTCATTTCTTAATTTTTATTTTGGGGATTTGTGTGTATTGTTTTGTATTGTTAGGTATTACTGCACTGCTGGAGCTACGAACATAGGAATTTCTCTACACCCGCGATAACATCTGCAAAATATGTGTACGTGACCTATAGCATTTTATTTTGTTTAATTTTTTAAATAATTTAATCACTCATATGCCTCGATATGTTTCTCAAACCCTGAAATATAGCCTGGGGCTAACTCCACCTTCCTTCACCAGTATTTTGCATCCACAACCTACAGTATTTATTTTGTTGTTGTTGGTATAATAGCCTATTGCTGATATTTTTTCAATCTCAGGGTGTAGGCTTGTGGCCATGGCTTTTAGAGACAGTAAATATTAGCAAACACATTTGTAAAGGGTGAAATATATAGAAAATAGAAAGTGGGCTGTCCCTAACCATAACTCAGATGTGACAAGCCACTATTGATCCCTCGTAATCCCCTCCATGTTAACACTTGTGTGAGGCCAGTCCCCAAGTCAAGACCAGCTCAATAGGTAGGTAGCTTTTCCTTGTTAACTCTCTGATCTTGTTACATGGACTATTATTGCCACATACATATGACAATAAAGACATTACTGCATTACACAAAGTAGGCAACTGTCTGTGTGCTAGAAATCAAGATTGATGAACAATTCTGTGTATGGTTTATACAAAGGTGTCATTTCTTCCAACTTCCAGTCACAAAACAGAGAGCTGGAGCAGTGGTCTCTTTGCCTGCTGTGAATACATGGGTATCTGTAAGAGGATATCTGTCTGTTGGTCTCTGTTCGTTCTGTCTGTCTGCTGCCTGAGGGACCGTCCCACTTCTAGTTTAAATGACAATTCCATATTGACATGAACTCAAATTATGATAATGTAAGAAGCCATCACTCTTTAATCTATTGAACTATCACTCATACACATCCAATGCCTCCCACACACAGGTTGCTGTGGTTACTGTTTTCCAAATACTTTTTGACTTCTCCAGTGCCTTCAACACCATTAAGCCCCTGCTACTGGGTGAGAAGATGAAGAGGATGAAAGTGGAAGCACCCTTAGTCTCCTGGGTCACGGACTACCTGACCGGTAGGCCACAATTTGTGTGACTACAGAGATGTGTGTCAGAACGGGCAGTGAGCAACACAGGGGCCCCCCAGGGAACGGTCCTGTCCCCCTTCCTGTTCACCCTCTACACCTCAGACTTCAGATATAACTCTGAAACATGCTACCTACAGAAGTTCTCGGATGACTCCGCAATTGTAGGGTGCATCAGGGGAGGGCAGGAGAAGGAGTACAGGAGCACAATCAATGACTTTGTGTTGTGGTGTGAGCAGAACCACCTTCAGCTCAACATCAGCAAAACAAAGGAGATGGTGGTGGACTTCAGGAGAACCAAGGCAAAACTGACTGCAGTCCCTATACAGGTGATGGATGTGGAAATGGTTGGGTCATACAAGTTCCTGGGAGTCCATATGGACAACAGGCTGGAATGGGCTGGTAACACTGGGGCCCTGTACAAAAAGGCCAGAGCCGACTCTACTTTCTGAGGAGGCTCAGGTCCTTCAACGTGTGCCGTAAACTACTGCATACCTTCTACCAGTCTGTGGTGGCCAGTGCCATCTTTTTTGCAGTGGTGTGCTGGGGAGCCAACATAAAAGCTGGTGATGCTTCTCGGGTAAATAAGCTGATCAGGAAGGCTAGCTGTGTTAGGACCTAGCTTAACAATTGTGCATCCATCCGTGAGTAACTCTGGTCCGTAATCACTCATTCACTCAGGACTTATTTATTCATTCAGATCTGTATATACTTACTCATGTACAGTTGTTATATCATATCACGTGCAATATTGCAAGTAATTCGTGGACTTAACTTATGTAGTCATTCACTCAGGAATGCATTTTAGTATCCTGTCAGTTGTATCTTTTTTTTTTTTTTTTTCATTGCTTTTAGCATATCGAATGTGCAATACGTGCAGTTATCTGTAATTAAACCCTGCGCACTAAGGACTGTATTTAAAGGGAATTACTATTACCCCAAATTATATCATACACACATTTAGCTATTTAAGTATCTCTTCCTGTCATTTACCTGTACAGTTTATGTAACCATGCTAAATTTTCACTTACCTGTTAATTTAACCAGTATGTCTATTAAGTAAACTATTATTACCCTCACTCATATCATACACATTTTTAGCTATTGAAGTATTTCTCTGCCATCGACCTGTATAGTATAGTTAACCATGCACCATCCGCCAATGTATAGTGTACATATTCAGCCAACCACCCATACTATGCAATGTCTTTTTATAGCTTTTTTAGCACTCCAGACTTCTATTTCTATACTTTTTCATACTGACGCTCTATGTATAAAGGTCCTATCTATCTATCTATCTATCTATCTATCTATCTATCTATCTATCTATCTATCTATCTATCTATCTATCTATCTATCTATCTATCTATCTATCTATCTATCTATCTATCTATCTATCTATCTATCTATCTGTCTGTCTGTCTGTCTGTCTGTCTGTCTGTCTGTCTGTCTGTCTGTCTGTCTGTCTGTCTGTCTGGAGTTTTTCATGACCAGTTATAGTTCTAGACTATTTGCATGACTGACAGGTCATGTGATCATGAAAACCGATGTGTGATAACTGCCTAGTGGTCACGTTCTGCAGGCTCCTGTGCCTCGTGTCAGATGACTCGGGAGTTGAAGACACGTCGGCCTCGCATCGGAATCAACATCTGAGACACAACACTTATCTCTCTAAAAGTGTAATAAAATGTATAATGAAAACATATCAACAGACTGCTGGAGTTGATAGTTTTCATTTGTTTAGTTTGGTGAAACGGTTCTTTATTTGACCCTCTTCTAGTTCCTACCGTTGTTGAGCATTTTGTCCCTTTCGCCACATAATCAGGATCCTCTGTTATATATACAGTATACAGTATACAGAATTTATATATATATATATATATATATATATATATATATATATATATATATATATAAAGTATTTTTTTAAAGTGTCTCATTTCATCATACATACACACACACACACACACACACACGGTGCCCAGGGAGCTGCAGGCATGAGTTTAGGCAGATGACCCCGATCCAGGTCACTCTATGACGGTATGACAATGACAACGTCATGAGTGACACGCACGAACACACACACACACACACACACACACACACACACACACACACACACACACACACACACACACACACACACACACACACATATACACACACACACACAGGTTCCTCCCTCCACACAGACACATTTGGTTGCCAGAGAGAACCTCAGGTACACACTCTCATTAGCTGTGTATCGACCCATCTATCCATCCGTGTGTGAATTTGACTCTGTGTATCCAGTCTTGTGTTCTGCATCTCCACCTCTTCGAGACACGAAGCAGACCTGACCACCATCACCTTCAGAAGCAGGTAGGCTGTGAGATGTATTTTGTGGTTCTTCGATGAGAAGTGATTATATTTTATGCCGTATGATATTTATATGTCATACCCGAAAACAGAAAATGATAATGGTTATGTGATGTATGAGGAACCTTTCAAGCAGCGAAGAGTCCTAAACATTGAGTGGTTTAAAAGCAATATCATTACCATTAATGACGTTATATCACAATCAATATAGTACATCAAGGAATTTGTATGTGAAATAAATTATGAATTGTGTGCTTGCTTTTTAAATAATACCGTTATATTCAGCTCTATAGCATATGATAAGTTATTAATAACACACTAAAAGCTGTCATATAATAATACATTCCAAAGTTATTTCAGCAGAAAATATTACTGACATGAATTTCAAACAACAGTTACAATAGATCAGAACATGATCCGCATAGTTGACCCATTCTGTAAGTACCTAAACCCGTTGACCAACCAAACCCCAATTGAACCACAACTTCAGTGTTTTGAGTGCTCTAAGAAACAGTTCCTCAGTCTCTTTATTCCCAGACTTAAAGCAACACATCACTTGTGTGTGTTGCCACATTGTTAATGTGGGAGGCAACCCGTCTGCCTAGGGAGACTGCCAGTAACCTAGAGATGAATCGAAGGGAGGAGATGTGCTTTTATAATTCTGTTTACTGTGAAAAGACCAGACCAGCCCCTCTATTAGAGTTTCAGATGGCAGTAGTGAAAGAAGATGTAGTCTTTGTGACCTCAGAAGTTTAAAGGCCAATTGTGATGATGTTGAATCTGTTATCTTAACTGAATAACAGAACAACCTAATAATACATTTGTTATAAGGTTATTCCGTTATTCAGCTAAGATATCAGACAAACAACGTAATAATTGCATATTGAATCAGCATGATTCTAATTGTATATTTTTCCGTTTCTTTGTCTTCTTACCTGGGCAGGTCTCTGGGAGTCCTTTAGATTAGTATTGTCCCCGGTTAATTTATAGTGATGGCAGTCCAGCCCCAGCCGATGCCTGTAGTGACCATACAGCCATGCATGTTTCGGTCCCCTGCAGTCTCAAAGACTGAGGTGTGGAGCAGCAGCATCTGTGACTGTTGTGACGACATGAAGATCTGTGAGAGTATTCAATTAGTGTGTATGTGTGTGTGTGTGTGTTTATGAATGCATGTGTGTGTGTGTCTGTGTGTGTGTGTGTGTGTGTGAGTGCTTGTGTGTGTGTATGTGTGTGTGTGTGTGTGTGTGTGTGTGTGTGTGTGTGTGTGTGTGTGTGTGTGTGTGTGTGTGTGTGTGTGTGTGTGTGTGTGTGTGTGTGTGTGTGTGTGTGTGTGTGTGTGTGTGTGTGTGTGTGTGTGTGTGTGTGTGTGTGTGTGTGTTGTGTGTGTGTGTGTGTGTGCGTGCGTGCATGCATGCGTGTGTTTGTGTGTTTATGTGTGTGTGTGTGTGTGTGTGTAACACTGTCTGTCTTTCTGTCTGTCTGTCTGTCTGTCTGTCTGTCTGTCTGTCTGTCTGTCTCTCTCTCTCTCTCTCTCTCTCTCTCTCTCTCTCTCTCTCTCTCTCTCTCTCTCTCTCTCTCTCTCCTGTGAGGTTGCATTGGGTTCTGGTGCCGCTGCTGTCTCTCGTGTCAGCTCAGTACAGACTTTGGAGAGTGTCTCTGTCTTCCCCTGCTGGACATTTTCTCCTGCTGCATCCCATCTACTTCTGTGGCCCTCAGGAGCAACATGAGGGAGAGGTACCACATCCAGGTAGAGTGAAACACCTCTGACATTACTCTTGCCTGATAACGTAACATCTCCAATAATGAAATGAACCAGTGTATCATACACACAGTGCTGTCAGGTGATGCTAGACAACATAAATAAACACACATTCACAATTTGTTTTTTTTTTTGTTTTTTTTTTCACCTTTATTTAACCAGGTAGGTCAGTTGAGAACAAGTTCTCGTTTGCAACTGCGACCTGGCCAAGACAAAGCAAAGCAGTGCGACAAAAAAACACAACAACACAGAGTTACACATTAAACAAACAGTCAAAAACACAATAGAAAATCTATAAACAGAGTGCAAAATGTAGTGCAAAAATGCAGTAAGGTTGGGAGGTAGGTCAATAAATAGACTATAGAGTAGAAATAAATTACAGAATTATCATCATTAACACAGGAATGAAGGATGTGCAAATTATGATGTGCAAATAGAGATACTGGAGTGCAAGATTAGTGAAAAATAAACAAAAATAAATATGGGGATGAGGTAGTAGTGTGGGCTATTTACAGAAGGGCTATATACAGGTGCAGTGATCGATAAGCAGCTTTGACAGCTGATGCTTAAAGTTATTGAGGGAGATAGGAACCTCTAGCTTCAATGATTTTTGCAATTCGTTCCAGTCATTGGCAGCAGCGAACTGGAAGGAATGGCGGCCAAAGGAGGTGTTGGCTTTGGGGGTGACCAGTGAGATATACCTGCTGGAGCGCATGCTACGGGTGGGTGTTGCTATGGTGACCAGTGAGCTGAGATAGGGCGGGGATTTACCTAATAAAGACTTATAGATGACCTGGAGCCAATGAGGGCAATAATAGGTCCAATGACGTTAATCACTGAATAGGACCAATAGAAGAAATGTGTCGTGATAGTGGGAGTAAAAGCCACTATATTCAAGTGATCTAACAACACGTCTATCTCATATCTTCCCCACCACCACCACCACCGCATGTAGGGGACCATATGCAACGACTGCCTCACGGTCACCTGCTGCCCCACCTGTGCCTGGTGCCAGATGGCCCGCGAGTTGAAGTTACGTCAGCGCCCTCTCCTACCAGTCAATGTCCCTTCCTCTGTCCAGATCAACATACATCCCCCTCACCCCTTGTTTCATTCCTCTCACCCCTCTCACCCCTTGTCTCACCCCTCTCACCCCTTGTCTCATCCCTCTTACCACTCTCAGCCCTATCACCCCTTGTCTCATCCCTCTTACCCCTCTCAGCCCTCTCACCCCTTGTCTCATCCCTCTTACCACTCTCAGCCCTCTCACCCCTTGTCTCATCCCTCTTACCCCTCTCAGCCCTCTCACCCCTTGTCTCATCCCTCTTACCCCTCTCACCACTTGTCTCTTCCCTTTTACCCCTCTACCACTCTACAGCCTTTGCCTGTTGGACTCTGCCGAGTGCTATCCTAGAATGTGAGAGTGGCATCACAACCAGCCAACAGTGCATTACAAAGATCTCTGTTTTAAATCCCCATAGGAAAGCAGACACTTTTAGAGAAATAATAACATTTACAGGAAATCATAACACTATCTGAATGACATTGATTGCAATGAATGAATGAAAAGATAAAGATCTTCAGTGTTTTGTATAGGCTTGTTAGATGCCACTAACAAGCCTACCACATGATTAACACAATCATGCAGCTATGGTAGATGCATGTACAAATGCTGTACTTTAGATCAATGGTGAAATTGTGGACTTTGAGTGTGCAAAGCTGTCACCAAGGCAAAGGGTGGCTATTTGAAGAGTCTCAAATATAAAATATATTTAGATTTGTTTAACACTTTTTTGGTTACTACATGATTCCATATGTGTTATGTCATAGTTTTGATGTCATCACTTTTATTCTACAATGTAAAAAACAGTGCAAATAAAGAAAAACCTTTGAATGAGTAATATTCTGAACTTTTGACCGTGGGTGTATATTGAAAGGTTTCTGGTTTGCTCAGATAATTTATTCAATTTCTTTATTGCTCTGAATCGAATTAATTTGGCCTATTTCTCTTTTCTGTCTGGATAACACATAGATGGTGGACAATATATTCCTAGTATTTACTGAATGTTTGTCTCTTACCAACTAAATACCGTTGTGAATGGAGTTTGGCCGTTTTAAATGATGTACATTGTGAAATAAAATAAGCATGTTTTTTTCAATTATCTTGTTGATTGATGACCAACCAAGAGCATTGTGCATGACTACAACAGAAGAACCATATCTCCAGCTTAAAACAATCCTTGCTGCTTTGTTCTGTGCAATCTACAGCCTCCTAAATTCACTTTCTGATGCATTTCCCCAGACCACAGAACAGTAGTTCACCTGACTCCCAATTAATGCTTGGGTTGTTTTTACATAGATGTAAAAAGATGTCAAATTGCACCCTTAGTAGTTTGGTTTCTGCCACTTCCTCAATTTGTACTCCCCCATACTTAATTGTATCCCATGCTGTGTTGGCCTTTTACTGGTGGAACAGACCAACATAACCTTGGTTTTCTTGGTGTTCAAAACAAGTTTGTTCCTGCAAATCCGCTCCCTGATATTTCCCAGATCTACTTGTAGAGCTTTCTGTACCTGTTGAACCGAGTCTCTTGCTGTATAAATCATCTGCAAATATAGTAGCTTGAGTTTCAGATAAGGCATAAGAAAGGTCAATGGTATATACAGTGGGGAGAACAAGTATTTGATGCACTGCCGATTTTGCAGGTTTTCCTACTTACAAAGCATGTAGAGGTCTGTAATTTTTATCATAAAAATCCAGAAAATCACATTGTATGATTTTTAAATAATTCATTTGCATTTTATTGCATGACAGTGGGGCAAAAAAGTATTTAGTCAGCCACCAATTGTGCAAGTTCTCCCACTTAAAAAGATGAGAGAGGCCTGTAATTTTCATCATAGGTACACTTCAACTATGAGAGACAAAATGAGAAAAAAAAATCCAGAAAATCACATTGTATGATTGTTTATGAATTTATTTGCAAATTATGGTGGAAAATAAGTATTTGGTCAATAACAAAAGTTTATCTCAATACTTTGTTATATACCCTTTGTTGGCAATGACAGAGGTCAAACGTTTTCTGTAAGTCTTCACAAGGTTTTCACACACTGTTGCTGGTATTTTGGCCCATTCCTCCATGCAGATCTCCTCTAGAGCAGTGATGTTTCGGGGCTGTCGCTGGGCAACACGGACTTTCAACTCCCTCCAAAGATTTTCTATGGGGTTGAGATCTGGAGACTGGCTAGGCCACTCCAGGACCTTGAAATGCTTCTTACGAAGCCACTCCTTCGTTGCCCGGGTGGTGTGTTTGGGATCATTGTCATGCTGAAAGTCCCAGCCACGTTTCATCTTCAATGCCCTTGCTGATGGAAGGAGGTTTTCACTCAAAATCTCACGATACATGGCCCCATTCATTCTTTCCTTTACACGGATCAGTCGTCCTGGTCCCTTTGCAGAAAAACAGCCCCAAAGCATGATGTTTCCACCCCCATGCTTCACAGTAGTGTGATGGCTTGGTTGTGGTAAGGCCTCTTACTCCCACCTAGGGGAGGAGAGAGGCACACAACCAAGTCATCACACCCTAACTAGGGTGATTATCATCCCCAATCAGAGACAGCTGTCTAGCGTTGTCTCTGATTGGGGATAGTATATAAGACCCACACACTTCCACCTGTGTGTGGATCATTGTTCGTTTGTCTGTCTGCACTGCCTGCAACATACAAGTAAGTCACCGTGTTTTTGTTTTGTATAGTAATATTTTTTCACTCTCCTTTTTATTTGTTTATGCTTCGTGAGTACATCTCATTGCAAATAAAAAGGATGACACTTCACCAGCGCTCTGTCTACCGTCCCATATATCCGATGCACCGTGACAGAATGATCCACCCTCCTGGGACGCAACGGGGGATTACTTTAGGAGATATCCTCCTCGGTATGGGGAAAATTACCGAGGAGGAACACTCTTATTATCGCTCGGTGGAGGAAGGCTGGGGTCCGGAGCAGAGGCGCCGAAGACGGGGGAAACGTCACCGGGCGAAAGCGAAGGACCAGCCTGGAGCCCAGAAAAACCCCCAAACGGATTTTGGGGGGGGGCTATGGGGGTGGTCGGGGATCGAAGGAGAAGAGCCCCGACCACTGCACTCGTGGGGGTTCCAGGAGGAGCCCCTACAGCCGTGGGAACGGGAGTACAGAGAGGAGTCGGAGGAAGACGACGACGATGTGCTTCTGTTCCCTCACTCGTGGGGGTTCCCGGAGGAACCCTCACAGGATGGGGATTGGCGGTGGAATAGGCACGACAGGGACAGTCGTGATCCAGCGCCAGTTCCCAGTCCGGTGCCTCCAGCGCCGGTCCAGAGTCGGAGGAGGAGGAGACCGACTCAGCGCACAAAACCATCGGTGCGCAACGCTAGCCCGGTGAGTCCCGTACCAGCTAAACGCACCAACCCAACGGTGCGTTTCCCCAGCCCGGTACGGCCCGCGCCTGTTCCACGCACCAGCCCCATGGTGCGTGTCTCCAGCCCGGAGCGACCCGTGCCAGCTAGACGAACCAGCCCAACGGTGCGTTTCCCCAGCCCGGTACGGCCCGTGCCTGCGCCTCGCAGCAGAGCAGTGGCGCGCTCACCCATTCCTCACATGGAGCCTACTGCGAGGGTCGACAGCGCAGCTCTGGGTTTGGAAACCATCTCTGCGTCGGTGCCCAGAGTGGGCACGACGTTCAGTCCCGCTGTGGAGCTGGAGCTCCATAGCGCGTCGGTGCCCAGTCTGGGGCCGACAGCCAGCCCAACCACAGGGCTGGAAACCCTCTCTGCGTCGGTGCCCAGGGTGGGCACGGCGTTCAGCCCCGCTGTGGAGCAGGAGCTCCATAGCGTGTCGGTGCCCAGTCTGGGGCCGACAGCCAGCCCAACCAGAGGGCTGGAAACCATCTCTGCGTCGGTGCCCGGGGTGGGCACGACGTTCAGCCCCGCTGTGGAGCAGGAGCTCCATAGCGCGTCGGTGCCCAGTGTGGGGCCGACAGCCAGCCCAACCAGAGGGCTGGAAATCATCTCTGCGTCGGTGCCCAGGGTGGGCACGACGTTCAGCCCCGCTGTGGAGCAGGAGCTCCATAGCGCGTCGGTGCCCAGTGTGGGGCCGACAGCCAGCTCAACCAGAGGGCTGGAAACCATCTCTGCGTCGGTGCCCAGGGTGGGCACGACGTTCAGTCCCGCTGTGGAGCAGGAGCTCCATAGCGTGTCGGTGCCCAGTCTGGGGCCGACAGCCAGCCCAACCACAGGGCTGGAAACCATCTCTGCGTCGGTGCCCAGGGTGGGCACGACGTTCAGCCCCACCAGAGGGTTGGGAACCATCTCTGCGTCGGTGCCCAGGGTGGGCACGACGTTCAGTCCCGCTGTGGAGCAGGAGCTCCATAGCGTGTCGGTGCCCAGTCTGGGGCCGACAGCCAGACCAGCTGCAGGGCTGAAGACCACCTCTGCGTCGGTGCCCAGGGGGGGCACGGCATCCAGCCTGAGGTCTCCAGTGAAGGTCAGCAGCCCGAGGCCTCCTGTGACGGTCAGTAGCCTGAGGTCTCCTGTAAAGGTCAGTAGCCTGAGGTCTCCTGTAAAGGTCAGCAGCCTGAGGCCTCCTGTGAAGGTCAGCAGCCCGAGACCTCCGGAGAAGGTCAGCAGCCCGAGGCCTCTAGTGAGGGTCAGCAGCCCGAGGCCTCCAGTGAAGGTCAGCAGCCCGAGGCCTCCAGTGAAGGTCAGCAGCCCGAGGCCTCCAGTGAAGGTCAGCAGCCCGAGGCCTCCAGTGAAGGTCAGCAGCCCGAGGCCTCCAGTGAAGGTCAGCAGCCCGAGGCCTCCAGTGAAGGTCAGCAGCCCGAGGCCTCCAGTGAAGGTCAGCAGCCCGAGGCCTCCAGTGAAGGTCAGCAGCCCGAGGCCTCCAGTGAAGGTCAGCAGCCCGAGGCCTCCAGTGAAGGTCAGCAGCCCGAGGCCTCCAGCGAAGGTCAGCGCCACGCCACCTCCAGCGAAGGTCAGCGCCACGCCACCTCCAGCGAAGGTCAGCGCCACGCCACCTCCAGCGAAGGTCAGCGCCACGCCACCTCCAGCGAAGGTCAGCGCCACGCCACCTCCAGCGAAGGTCAGCGCCACGCCACCTCCAGCGAAGGTCAGCGCCACGCCACCTCCAGCGAAGGTCAGCGCCACGCCACCTCCAGCGAAGGTCAGCGCCACGCCACCTCCAGCGAAGGTCAGCGCCACGCCACCTCCAGCGAAGGTCAGCGCCCCGCCACCTCCAGCGAAGGTCAGCGCCCCGCCACCTCCAGCGAGGGTCAGCGTTCCGCCACCTCCAGCGGACGTCAGCGTTCCGGAGCCTCCAGCCACAGCTCAAGGCCTGGAGCCTCCTCCACCGGTGCCCAGTCCGGGGCCGGTCGTCTGCGTCGCTCCAGTGCCGGAGCAGTCCGCTCCACCGGTGCCCAGTCCGGGGCCGGTCGTCTACGTCGCTCCATTGACGGAGCAGTCCGCTCCACCGGTGCCCAGTCCGGGGCCGGTCGTCTACGTCGCTCCAGTGCCGGAGCAGGCCGCTCCACCGGTGCCCAGTCCGGGGCCGGTCGTCTGCGCCGCTCCAGTGCCGGAGCAGCCCGCTCCACCGGTGCCCAGTCCGGGGCCGGTCGTCTGCGCCGCTCCAGTGCCGGAGCAGCCCGCTCCACCGGTGCCCAGTCCGGGGCCGGTCATCTACGTAGCTCCAGTGCCGGAGCAGTCCGCTCCACCGGTGCCCAGTCCGGGGCCGGTCATCTACGTAGCTCCAGTGACGGAGCAGTCAGCTCCACCGGTGCCCAGTCCGGGGCCGGTGGTCAGCCCCTCTCCAGGGTCGAGGGCTCCCACACCAGGGTCCAGACAGGACTTGGTAACTGGCGGGAGTACTGAGAGGGGAACCATCGCGCTGGGGTCCGGACTGGACCGGGCGTGCAACAGAGAGGTAGGAGAGAAGCTACTCTCAGAGCTTGCGCCACGCCCGGAACCAGAACCGGAACCTCCACCAGCAACCATCTCAGTACCCCGCCATGTCCCCCCTAGTTTTTTGGACAATTTTTTTTTACTTTTCAGGAGAGGGGGGGTTGATGGTGCGATCGGGAGTCCGCACCTTGGGGGGGGGGTACTGTGATGGCTTGGTTGTGGTAAGGCCTCTTACTCCCACCTAGGGGAGGAGAGAGGCACACAACCAAGTCATCACACCCTAACTAGGGTGATTATCATCCCCAATCAGAGACAGCTGTCTAGCGTTGTCTCTGATTGGGGATAGTATATAAGACCCACACACTTCCACCTGTGTGTGGATCATTGTTCGTTTGTCTGTCTGCACTGCCTGCAACATACAAGTAAGTCACCGTGTTTTTGTTTTGTATAGTAATATTTTTTCACTCTCCTTTTTATTTGTTTATGCTTCGTGAGTACATCTCATTGCAAATAAAAAGGATGACACTTCACCAGCGCTCTGTCTACCGTCCCATATATCCGATGCACCGTGACAAGTAGGTATGGTGTTCTTTGGATGCAACTCAGCATTCTTTCTCCTCCAAACACGACGAGTTGAGTTTTTACCAAAAAGTTCTATTTTGGTTTCATCTGACCATATGACATTCTCCCAATCCTCTTCTGGATCATCCAAATGCTCTCTAGCAAACTTCAGACGGGCCTGGACATGTACTGGCTTAAGCAGGGGGACACGTCTGGCACTGCAGGATTTGAGTCCCTGGCGGCGTAGTGTGTTACTGATGGTAGCCTTTGTTACTTTGGTCCCAGCTCTCTGCAGGTCATTCACTAGGTCCCCCCGTGTGGTTCTGGGATTTTTGCTCACCTTTCTTGTGATCATTTTGACCCCACAGGGTGAGATCTTGCGTGGAGTCCCAGATCGAGGGAGATTATCAGTGGTCTTGTATGTCTTCCATTTCCTAATAATTGCTTTCTGGTGTCCTTTGACAGCTCTTTGGTCTTGGCCATAGTGGAGTTTGGAGTGTGACTGTTTGAGGTTGTGGACAGGTGTCTTTTATACTGATAACAAGTTCAAACAGGTGCCATTAATACAGGTAACGAGTGGAGGACAGAGGAGCCTCTTAAAGAAGAAGTTAAAGGTCTGTGAGAGCCAGAAATCTTGCTTGTTTGTAGGTGACCAAATAGGTGACCAAATACTTTTTTTCCATTACAGGCCTCTCTCATCTTTTTAAGTGGGAGAACTTGCACAATTGGTGGCTGACTAAATACGTTTTTGGTCAAGAACTACAGGAAACGTATGATCTCTGTAATTGCAAACAAAGGTTTCTGTACCAAATATTAAGTTCTGCTTTTCTGATGTATCAAATACTTATGTCATGCAATAAAATGCTAATTAATTACTTTTTCTGGATTTTTGTTTTAGATTCCGTCACTCACAGTTGAAGAGTACCTATGATAAATTTACAGACTTCTACATGCTTTGTAAGTGGGAAAACCTGCAAAATCGGCAGTGTATCAAATACTTGTTCTCCCCACTGTATTAAGTAAAGAAGTGGCCAAGGCAGCTGTCCTGCGGTATTCCACAGTTTAAAAGATGAGCAACACAGACCTGGATCTGTTGGGGTACTAGGACCTAGTTTAACAATTATGCATCCATCCGTGGGTAACTCTGGCCCGTAATCACTCATTCACTCAGGACTTATTTATTCATTCAGGTCTGTATATACATACTCATGTGCAGTTGTTATATCATATCACGTGCAATATTGTAAGTCATTCTTGGACTTAACTTACGTAGTCATTCACTCAGGAATGCGTACTAGTATCCTGTCAGTTGCATCCTTTTTCATTGCTTTTAATATATCGAATGTGCAATACGTGCAGTTATCTGTAATTAAACCCTGCGCACTAAGGACTGTATTTTAAGGGAATTACCATTATTACCCCAAATTATATCATACACACATTTAGCTATTTAAGTATCTCTTCCTGTCATTTACCTGTACAGTTTATGTAACCATGCAAGTATTCACTTACCTGTAAATATAACTGTATATTTACCTGTACAGCTAATTTAACCATGCAAAATATTCACTTACCTGTTCATTTAACAAGTCTGTCTATTAAGTAAACTATTATTACTCTCACTCATATCATATGCATGTTTAGCTATTGAAGTATTTCTCTGCCATCGACCTGTATAGTATAGTTAACCATCCAACATCCACCAATGTATAGTGTACATATTCAGCCAACCACCCATACTATGCAATGTCTTTTTATAGCTTTTTTGCACTCCAGATATCTTGTATTTCTTTACTTTTTCATACTGCCGCTCTATCGTGTATCTGTCATTTGTGTATTTTCGTTCTGGTATTTTGCACCTGCCCTATGTTTTGTTGTAGCTGCTTGACAAAGAAATTTCCCCCTCAGGGATCAATAAAGTACCTATCTATCTATCTATCTATCTATGAGGGGAAGAAAACGACCCATTGATATTGGTGGACTGTTTCCTGTCAGTTAGATATGACTGTACCCAATTCAATGCTGCCTCCTTCAACCCATAATGTAATCCTTTTGTCAAAATTATTTCATAATACAATAAATCAAATGCTGCACTAAAATCTAAAAATAGTACACCCACAAACCTGCCATTATCCATAGCATTGAGCCACTGGTCAGTCATGTCAAACAATGCAGTGGTAGTGGAATGGTTTTTGCTATAAGCATGCTGATTGGCTGTGATCAGATCATTCTTTTCCATGTACTCCCTTATTTGTCTACTGAGTGAAGGGAGTATTGGCAGGAGTAATGGGTTTGCTGTCTTTCGTATTGGACACAGTTTAGAATGCTTCCATACATTTGAAAATGTCCCCTTTTCCAGTGACCAATTAAATATGTATTTCAGTGGATCTGCAATCTGGGGAGCAGCATAGCCAAAGTAAAATATTGTCCATAAAATCATAACCTGTAGATTTACCATTGGGTAATGACTTCAATAAGTATCCTGTACTGACACCATTTGTAGATTAAAATAGCAGTAAAAAAAAAAAATCATAATATGATTATCAATCCATTGAACAATAGCTTGTTTGGAAGAATGGGTGTTTACATTATTGCTCTGTAAATTAATTGAATAAACAATTCAGCAAAATGATTGGCAATATCGGCTGGTTTGTTATTGTTCTCCCGTCAACCTTCACACACATTAGCATGATAAAATAGATGTACCAGGTAAGCCCTTATCTGATGTGACTGGTCAAAAGACCAATTAGTGTAAAACATATCAGAATTGATCTGTCTGTGTTAACACAGCCCTGGCTTCATGAATATTCATTTGAAAACCAGTTTGTGGTAATTTTGTTAAATTCATTTGGTTTTAACAGTTTCTCCAATCAAACTACTTGTTTACCGGTGAATAACATACGGACAAAGGAGGGTGGAAGAGGGCAGTGGTGCTGCCGTTTGTGAAACCGGGGAAAGATCCTACAAAAGCCGCTAGTTATAGACCTATAGCACTCACGTCGAATTTGTGTAAGTTAATGGAGAAGATGATTGTGAATAGGTTGATGTATTTGGACAGTAGGGGTTTGGTGAGTGAAGATCAGAGTGGGTTCAGGAGAGGCCGGTCAACTACGGATTCCCTGATTAAGGTTAGCACGGAGATAGCCAGTGGGTTGGCAAGGAAGGAAGTTATGTGTGTGACTTATTTTGATGTGGAGAAAGCTTATGATACAATGTGGAGGGAGGGCTTGTTGATTAAGTTAGGTGCGATAGGTATTGGGGGTAGGATGCATAATTGGAGTGTGGATTTTCTATTTGGTGAAGGTTGGGGCAGACTTGTCGAGGGAGTTTGAGGTGGAAAATGGGACGCCTCAGGGCAGTGTGGTAAACCCAGTTTTGTTTACCATGATGATAGATGATAACTTTTGAGAGGTGGGTCAGGGAATAGGGGTAGCATTGTATGCAGATGATGGGGCTATATGGAAAAGAGGAAGGAATGTGAAGTATGTGATGAAGAAAATGCAGTGTGCGGTGACGGCTGTGGAAGAATGGTCAATGAAATGGGGCTTTCGGATGTCGGTGGCTAAATCGTGCTTCATGGTATATTCGAATAGAAAAGTTAAGGATGTGAGATTGCAGATATATGGACAGGATATAGGCAGGGTGACGGCCTTTAAGTACTTGGGTCTGTGGTTCGACGAGAGGTTGATGTGGAGGAAGCATGTGGCGGCTGTGGAGGTAAAGTGCAGAAGGGCGTTGAACCTTATGAGAGCGGTGGTGGGAGTTAATTGGGGGGCTGACAGGCAGACACTGATGAGTTTGTATCAGGCGCTGATCAGGTCGGTGCTGGATTATGGGTGCTTTGTCTATGGGTCAGCAGCCAGGACTGTGTTAGAGGCGTTGGATAGGATTCAGGCGCGTGCGCTGAGGTTGTGCTTAGGCGCATGTAGGTCGACGCCAACGGCAGCGATGCAGGTGGAGACGGGTGAGATGCCATTGGCATTGAGGCGAGATAAATTGGCTTTAGGGTATTGGGTGAGGCTGAAGGGGAGCTCGGTGAGGCATCCTGCAGTTGAGGTGGTGGGAAGGTGCTGGGAGGGAGAAGGGGGAAAGATGAGAGCGTTTGGGTGGGTGACAGAGAAGAAGGTGGAGGAATATGGACTAACGGGGAAGGATATCGGACCGGTGGTCGCATTAGGGAGGGTACCGAATGTTGACATGAGGATGTTGAAGAGGAAGAAAGAGTGGAATGCAAAATGCATCAGTAGTTGTGTGGAGAGGTTTGTGAGTGAAGGGTACAGTGAATATCTGAGGATATATACTGATGGGTCGAAGGATCCAGTTAGTGGGAAGGTAGGAGCAGGGGTGTTTGTCCCAGAGTTTGGAGTAAGGATCGGTAAGAGGCTGACAGATCATGTGTCAGTATATACTGCAGAGATGATGGCAATGATTTTGGGGATGGGTTGGGTGGAGGAGGTTAGGCCGCTCAGGGTGGTGGTGTGTACGGATTCGGCTGCTGTGCTGAGTAGTATAACGTTGGGTAGGTCAGATAGAGGGGATTTGTTAGTGGAGTTGAGGGAGTGGTGACGGGATAGTGTCGAGGGAGCTGTTGCAATTTATCAAGGATACGGGTGTGGGTGCTACAATTTAGGGGTAAGAGGCCGTGACCGGCCTCACACTCCGATACAGTAGGTGACGGTGTATGCACCTTTCAGTTGGTTGCGATCCGCCAGTAATCCAAAGAAGAAGAAGAAGAAAAAAATCATACGGACAAGACCATTCACCAATCAAACCTGTCAGTGGGCGGGCCATGTCGCAATTGTTCTGAAAACGGACGTGATGTGATATCATGTTTCGTCGTCGTCCTAGCAGTAAGGTGAGTTTGTTAGCTAATCAATGTTGCCACGGTAATGTACTAGTTATTTAGAAGTGTGTTATGCCAAATTAACTAATTAAACTTGCTTGACGATTATTGAATTACATATATTTACCATTTGTATTTTTGCCGTTATTGGGCTATCATATAGGTAGCTAATGTTAGCTAGCCACCCAGTTCCAGGGCAGGGGACGCTGTCATGGAGGAAGTCTTGACTATTTTCGATATTCTATAACTAGCCAGCTAACGTTAGCTAGCTAATCACTACACTTTCGTCCGGCTTTACAACTTTGCTTGCTAGACAACCGCTTATCCGGCATTAGAAATGTGTTGAACTTCGACATTTGCAGCCTAACTGGTAAATTAACATGCCTCTCGTCTCACAGGCCCTCCGTTGACATAAATATGGTAAAGATATTTATTGGCAACCTCCCTAACGAGGTCGAAAAGGATGAGATCGAGGCTCTGTTTACTCAACACGGCACAGTGACAGAATGTGCAAAGTTCAAAAACTATGCATTCGTCCACATGGATGACCGCAAGTCTGCCACCAAAGCCATCCGCAGCCTGCACCTCTTAAAGCTTCATGGCAGGCCAATCAACGTGGAGCCAAGCAGGGGAAAGAACCAGGGTCCGGTGAAACTTCACGTGGCCAACGTGGAGAAAGGCAATGATGATGAGCTCCGCACCTTGTTCGAGGAGTATGGCACAGTCACAGAATGTGCTATTGTCAAAAACTTTGCTTTCGTCCACATGTCCAACTCGGATGAGGCCAAGGATGCCATAAAGGGATTAGACAACTCTGACTTCCAAGGTAAGAAACTAACTGATTTTAAGATCCACTATTAAACTGTTGTTAACCGATGTTAAATATTGTCTTTGATTTTGCATGTCACTGTCTGACTGTTAATCATGGTTTTCCTCTTTAGGCAAACGTATTCACGTTCAGATGTCAAAAAGCCGGCCCAGAGGGGAGGAAGAGGATTACGGCCCCCCACCAGATAGGGGTGCATACTGGCCAGCACTTCGTGGCTACCCCGGGGACAGGGGGCATCCTGAGCCCCCTCATTACAGAGGTCGCATGTCTGGGGGGTACCCTGGCCCCTCTCCACCACCACCTCCCCCTAGACGAGCCCCATACCTCCCCGAGCGGGCCTATGAGCGCGAGAGGGAAAGCTACGCGGTGGTGGATTACTATGAGAAGTACAGAGCTCGCCCTGCCCCTTTCGGTGGCCTATCAGGCTATGGAGATGAGAGGGGCGTTGGCTCCATACCACCACCTCTTTCTGCCATGGTTAGAGAGCGCTTTGCGGCCTCTCTCGACCCGTACGAGCGTCTCCCCCTCCCACCTCTGTCCTCCTACTATGCCCGTGACCGCAGTCCCATCAGAAGACCCTCTCCTCCCCCTGCGGTTAATGGCTACTCCTATGAGCGCTCCCGGCTCTCTCCTCTGTCCAGGCCTGCATTGTATAACCTACCACATACCAGGGACCCCTACGCTGACAGGGTGCCTCCACCGCTTCCTGCCCGCTACTCTTACTGAGCGCACACTGGTGTTTGACTTAAGGTGAGATATCAGAGACAGGGTATTACACTATGCAAGTACACTACAAACATTTTTTAAAATTATGGATTAATCCTCACGTTGACGCTCAATGTCTCGCTTAAAATACCAGTCTAGAAAAGTTCCAAAGACATTGTTTCACGATCTTTTTAGTCTTTATAAATTCTCCAAATCTGCTTCAACTGAACAATGTAAAATCGTAATATGCCTTTAAAGAATGCTGTCCGTTTTGACTGAACCTGAGCGCGTTCCTCCATGAGTAAAATGCGCTTTGACTTGTGTGGTTTGCTCTCTTTCCAGGTTAAAATTATCCGCCAAGATCGTCGTTGTCTCCTGATGCACGTGGCGGATTGCGTTGCGTTCACCTGCGACTTACTGGAAGACACTGTATTGCTTGCGGTCACCCCATACTTAAAAAAACAAAACGCTTTTATGTCTTCGGTTTCGTCCTCCTGCTTGAAATGTTTAACCTTTTTTCTTATTTTTTTTTGTTCTTGATTTAATTGTTTGAGATTCATCAACTGTTTGGGGTATAGGAGGAAGGCAGAGGTTTTGTTAGTCTTTTGATTTGACACAGTACAGCTAAGGGCACCATATAGGCCTAATTATTTACTTCATAGTGTAATGTTAATGGATGAAAACCCTCTAAACTGTGACATTCATGAATGGAATATTTTAATGTTAGTTAAAGCGCAATGGATGTAATTTTGGTAAACCTGAATGTTAGAGTTTATGGAGATGTCTTTCAGGTATTTAGAGATGTATCTAGCTACAGTTTAAGAAATAAACCACACAATAATTTAAATAATCAGTCCATCAACGTGTTAAGTATAACATCGCTTTAATTGGTCAGATCTTGGCTGTGGGTGGTACTTACCGGTATTGACGTTTTGCGACGCAACTGTCAACATAGTGATTTAATTTAACTACTAATGTAATATTTGGTTTGTTAGACATTTTTTGTTAAATTTATATGCCGATTTTTATACCTAGATACCCCAAAGCTGCGTTTATGTACAATTATTTTCAGATGACATTTTTATTTCAGAGCATTTTAATAAACTGATTTGAACTATATCGTCACTTTGAACTTTCCTATCTTTCCTCGTTATTATAGACCCTTGATGACAATACTCTTTAGTCAGTGGAAGCCAATATGCATCAGCACTAACTTAATCAATGCCATTTCGGTCCATTCTACTGAAAATAAGTTTTAATGTTAAGTTGTATTCAAAGTAGTGGGGGAAATTACCCACTTTACATTTTGAACTTTGCGATTGCAAAATGTATAAACTCTTGCGATCTCTGAAAGTGCTTGATTGCACGATGACACTTCCAATCTCTCAACCACTGGATACCCTACCATGTTCTTCACCGTCACTCTTAAAGATATGTCATGTTTTGGCTTTTGCTCTCACTATGCCCCCTCATTATTTATCTATATATATATATATATATATATATGACAATATTAGCCCTTTTTGTAGGTTTTTAGAACCATGATCTGTGGATATATGTTGTGGACACTGTACTGTAGGAGACTTGTTCTGAGGTAAGTAAGCCTGGGTGTCTTGCACTGTCCAATGAGTATATGTGGAGGTAATGCTAAATTACTTGATGTTCATTTATACAGAAGTAAGATTTATCAAAAAACATTTGGATTACTTGTTTTAAGAACATTCTCCCCCCCCCCACTTTAAATCCCATTTGATGAGACTTCGCCCATGCTTAGTATCTTTTTTTTTGTATCCTATTCTATCCAGCTGATCCCCGTCTTGTTTCTCCCATCCTCTAGACCTCTTGTTCTTTCCTTGCACAGGAGGTTGGTGTGGAATTCTTCTCAAAATTATTTTAAGCAGAATAGTGAAACCATGTAGGTGTCGATAATGAAATATTGGATGAAGTCTCACGTTGTTCATACTAAATGTTGAATTTTAGTTTATTGTATGTACACATCTTCCCCTGCTTAGTATACCCTTTTTAATTATACTTGTATCATCATATTTCTCCCATCTCTTCCCCTCTAGGACACTCTTCTTTCCAGAGGTTGGTAGAGGAGTGGACTGCACATCCTGATGCCCTGACACTGCTCTTAGGGGTTATGTATGCTTTGCCTGGGTGCCGCCACTACCAGATCTGTCCTATGCAGGCGTTGCATTTGCTCAACATGGTCAGTTATCTCTCTTTGACATTTTGTCAGTCAACTTTTTCCCACTGAAATATTAAGTTTGTGAGTGTACCAACTCTGCTTTCTTCAGGAAGTCTTGGGCATGCGCTGCTCTAAGACTGACTGCTGCATAGTCATCTGCAGTGACCTGTCACACCTGTCACGGTTTTTTTTTATATCACTATTGAAAAACATGTAATGTTATGTACTGTCATATCAGTGTGGATTGTGCTTGCATGCTCAACGGCAAAAAGATTACTTAAAATCACTGATTTTAAAATGTCTATTTCGTTTACCAGAAATTAAGTAATGTATTTTTAAGAACACGTCTGAAGTGATTTCTTTGCCTTTAATGCAGTGGTGGAAAAGTACTCAATTGTCATACTTGAGTAAAAGTAAAGATACCTTAATAGAAATGACAAAAGTAAATGGTACTAAAGTGTGAAGCATTTTAAATTCCTTATATTAAGCAAACCAGATGGCACCATTTACTTATTTAAAAAAAATAAAATGTATTTAAGGATAGCCAGGGGCACACTCCAACACTCAGACATAATTTACAAACAAAGAATTTGTGTTTAGTGAGTCTGACAAGATCAGAGGTCATAGGGATGTTCTCTTTGATTTGGGCAATTTTCCTGTCAAAGTGTAACGAGTACTTTTGGGTATCGAAGGAAAATGTATGGAATTAAAAAGTACATTATTTCCTTTAGGAATGTAGTGAATTAAAATGAGTCAAATATAAATAA
This sequence comes from Thymallus thymallus, assembly GCA_023634145.1. Classification (NCBI taxonomy): domain Eukaryota; kingdom Metazoa; phylum Chordata; class Actinopteri; order Salmoniformes; family Salmonidae; genus Thymallus; species Thymallus thymallus. The sequence goes on from CM042423.1 coordinate 9,856,986, forward strand.
AGTACAGATGCCCCCCAAAATGTACCTAAGAAGTACTAATGATTGAGCATGTAGAAAATATCCTCTGGGTCCTATAAGGCACTATCAGTTTACAAGATGATCGTTGTGCTACAGCTGAACTGCATAAGATGCCTGAGTAGGTACATAATAGACATATAAATACTTGAAGCTATCCCTGGGGGACCATGGATTGTGCTGTTGTGAGCTTGTTGGTCATGCCCCGTTGGTTGAGTGTGGCACTGGGAAGACCTGTACTGTGGCCCTACTCTGCCTAAACCCTGCCACTCTGGTCTGCCCTGGTGCCTCCCTACACCCTTTGATCAAGTGGACCTTCCAGGGAATCTGACACAGCTTACAACTCCTCTCCAATCGTGATACAGACCAGTAGAGCCCCCACCAGTCTGCTGAAGGCTGACGCCACCAACTGTGAAAGAGTGAATCTCCCCTCAGTGTTGCCTGCTGTGGACTTGGAGCATTCAGAAACCAACAGGCAAAGGTTTGGATTGGGTCTGCAGAAAGATCCAACAAGCAGGGAAAGAGAGAACATCAATCTATGGAGGGCTCTGGGACCTGGCAGGTGTAGAGTCATGAGACGTGGGTTCATGACTCTACACCTGCCAGGTGGGGGATGTGACCATAGCTCAGTTTGAGGTGGAGGTGCAGGATGTTACTGAAGTGCAGATATCCCATGCTTTCCACCACTGGCAATTGCCCAGGGAGGCTGGGTAAGGTGCTAGGGGAGGGGTTCACAGTATGGGGTGCCTGGCAGGGTTGCAATCGCTGTGGTGAACATGGAGAGAGGAAGAGGATTGGGTGAGTGTAGTTACATTGGAGACATCCTTACTTCAATTTATGCAGCATTTTCACTCTGTCCCATTGCCATCAATGTATGACGAAGTGAAAGTTTAACCTAAGTGGGAGTTAAGATTTGCCACAGAGGCAAGAGCAGGAGACTACTACAGGTTTAAGTTTCAATACATTTCTCTACCTCTAACAGTGAAAGGTGTAGTGTCATATTACATCCACTGAGAAATGCTATTTCCTAACTTCCTCTGTTCTACCTAGGTTGTTCTACGCACACATTCTCAATGTGAGCACCGGAGAGGGGATTCCCGGTGAGGCCCTTCCCTGTGGGATGGTTCAGAGACATCTAGAGATATTACAAGGTTTCTTCATTGTCCGAGGCCCAGAGGTCATCGTACAAACAAGTTGGCAGGACTGTCCGACCTCTCGTCTGCATGACGGCGATGACATTCCCACTCTACTTCGGATGTTGAAATCACAGCCTCCTTGGACACTGCTGCGGTGTCCCTCTGTGTACAGGTGAGCTAATGCCCTTTCCACTTCAGGGGCTCTTTAGTAAGGTCACAATAAGCAACCTACAACACACCACTCAATCATAACACAAGTATGCATTTTAAGTGAATGATTCAAGGATGTTATCAAAGTATAACTGGATATTTCAGATCCAACTACCAGTCTAACAATGTTACTACATGGGAGTACTGGGTAAATCTCTCTTTATATTATTTCTGTTGACCTTCCTGCTCACAGCCCTGTATACTGGGAACGTAGCTGGACCTTCTCCAGAAGAACAGCTCCCACTCCCTGGATCTCTCACATGTGGGAAACGGCTATCTTATCCACCTGGCCTCACTGTCTGACTCTGGAGTCTACTGCTGTTTACAGGAGCGGCTACTGAGAGGGTGTTACCTCCTGCAGGTAGATGAGCATGATAGCGTTGTCAGGCAGGCCCAAGTCCCGCTGGGCCATACCGGCCTCGGTGCTAGTGGCCCTGACTCTCTTCTCCTTCTCTGCCTTCATAGTTGTTCTGTTTCTGGTGAAATTTGCCAGGCAAGAGGTAGAGAGAGTAGAAGAGGGGTTGGATAGTCTCCTAGGAATGGGGGACCTCACCAATATGTTTTCACCGACCTAGAAGTCCTTTCATTTGAGGTTACTAATGCCTATTGAAATTTAGGTTTGCATACAATGAATAAATATGATTGTGAGAAGATATGAGCGACTGAATTCTACGATGTTATATCTCATCTCGCATGCAGGTAGACTAAAACGTATACAGGTATAGCCGGTTCTTCAGAATCTACCTTGGTTCCTTGCAGGTTAAAGTTTAGTTACTTGTACTTGCCAGAACCTTTAACACAGTGTAACACGATAATCAAATAAAAGTTTTATTAATCAACTGTTAGAAAACAGTATCCTTCCCCACCCTAACCCCATCCTTCATTGAATTCTGATACTTGCTCTAATTTGGGTATCATGAGAAAGGGTAATATTCACAAGCTTTAGTTTCACATTTTATAAAATAACGTAAGTCTGAATAACACTTGTAGGATATAATGGAGAATATTAAAACATCTGAGGTACTAATGTCTTGGTGCCACATAGTCAACAGTTTGAAGCTTACAGAATGTTTAACATCAGCATTTTAAGAACTGATTCTAGTTAAAGAGAAAATAATACAATAATCAAAACAATATGGCTGTTATTGTAGTAAAACTAATCTATGAAAGGAATCATGCAGTGAGTCGTCTCATCCATCTCTATTGGCTCATGAATGGTGGGATGCCATTGGTTGAAAGGTCTGAGCCTGTGTCCAGGACCGGCACTATACTTGGCATGCCCATCTCTCTGGAAGGGGCCACTGTCAGCACCCCGAACTCCCCTTCAAAGCTCCCATTCGTCTCTCCATTCTCACGACGTATCATTTCCTTTAACATTTTTAGTACTTATTTTATGAAAGACATGTCAGACGATTAACTTGCTTTGTCTACTTGAACGGGTACAATTAATTGCTTACTGACGCACCAAGTTGTGCCAACTACAAGGGGTGTCGGAAGAAACTGGAGAGCAAAAAAAACGGTAAGGGGACGATCATTACGTCAGCCAGCACCAGTAGCATCCTGTAGCGATAGATGCTTAGGGAACGCCTGATGTTTTCACCTTTGCAGGCTCCATGCAACTTCCTTACGATTTTCAGTAACAGGCAGGTTCATATGGCTGTTTTATGACCGTGTGACTACAGTCAATAAAGACGCAGTATCAATTAAACCAAATGCGTATCTGTGATTAAACTGCGTACCAAATAAAATGTTTTGGGAAAGGAGGGTTTATCTCTGTCATCGACATCCACCAGCGTGCCTAAAAAAACCTGAAGCAGTGTAACTCGGTTGCATGCAACTCATAGCTCTACAGATAATGGTGAATATAAATGTCTACGTGTTCCATGCAAGCTAATATAAGTCATACCATTCGAATTAGTTGGTTCGAATAGTAGCATAATCACATGTATTTGGCTAGGGTAATAAATAACCCTGCAGAAACAGTTTCAAGCTATTCAGTTTGTTACATTTGTAGCTAACTAATTCATGTGACTGACTGGTGGTCCGTACTCAGTCTGTGTTTGCTACACTAACAACTTCAAATGTCAGTGGTCTGAATGACTCTAAACGTTGAAATTGTTCCATTGGTCCATTCACATGCTAATCAGTGAACAGTGGTTGTCTAACCAATCAGCTGTGACGACGCATCTCCGTAGGCGAACTTCTTTAGAACGCCGGTGTAGTCATTTTTATTTTAAGACCGTGAAGCAGCTAACTGATTGAGGTAAGCGTTCCATTCAATCTTTCTTGGCCAATCAAACAAACTGCTACTACTAAAACATTTGAAATTGAAATGAGGTATATACTGGTATGTCTACCCGTACTGAAACAATATTCTGTTGCAGTTTTTGGAGTACCTTTTATCGGACGGGTACGCGCGTGTTGGGGTAGCTAGCTAGCTCATTTGCTAAATTAGCTACTTTAGCTAACTTGGGTAACGTAGCTAGGCAATTTGATTTACAATATTCGATGCCGTTTTCTGAGTTTTCGTTTTTAAGTTAGTTTGCCTTGACATTTGTCATGTGGCTGAAATAACACTTAGCTGCGTTTTCGAAGTTTGAAAACAACCGGTTTCTGGCGAAAGTGTTAAACATTAACTAACATTGTAAGTAGATGGCTAGCTCCCATGCTTGATGCCAAAAACTAAACTATTTCGTTGGTTATCATAATTGATCTTTCCCCCCCTCATCTCAGACTTTCTACAACACTGCTTCAAGGATGGTCAAGATCTTCATTGGGAACCTCCCTCGGGAGGCAGACAAGGATGAAATTCAGGCATTGTTCTCACAGTACGGCGCCGTCACAGAATGCGCCATCGTCAAGAATTTTGCTTTCGTCCACATGGATGACCGTAAGTCTGCCACCAAAGCCATCCGCAACCTGCACCTCTACAAGCTGCATGGCACAGCGATAAACGTTGAGGCTAGTCGCGGGAAGAACCAGGGAGCTGTCAAACTCCATGTGACGAACGTGGAGAAAGGCAACGACGATGAGCTCCGCGCTTTGTTCGAGGAGTACGGTACAGTCTCTGAATGTGCAATCGTCAAAAACTTTGCGTTTGTGCACATGGACAACTCTGATGAGGCTATGGATGCCATCAAGGGATTAGACAACATTGAATTCCAGGGTAAGATGTTGTTAAAGGAGTTTACACATTTAGAAAAGTCGCTGCTACTGCTCTTCTGCCTAATCATGTTTTGGCATTTCTCTCCCTAATAGGGAAACGTATCCATGTCCAGATTTCCAAGAGCCGTCCCAGGTATGAGGAGGAAGAAGACTACCCCCCACCTCAAAGGGGGGGATACTGGCCCCCCCGTGGCTACCCCGGGGAGAGGCATGATCCCCCACCCCCTAGCTATCTAAGAGGTCGTCACCCACCCCCTCATCACGGGTACCCTGCTCCACCTCCACCACCCCCGCCCCCCAGGCGAGCCCCTTACCCAGAGCGTGCTTATGAGCGCGAGAGGCAGAGCTATGCCGTGGTGGATTACTATGAGAAATACAGGGCTCGTCCTGCCGCTTACAGCATAATGTCCTATGATGAGAGGCGTGTAGGCTCCTTACCCCCTCCACCACCACCTCCCTCTTCCATGGTCAGGGAGCGCTTTATGACCTCTGGCCTCGACCCATATGAGCGTCGCCCCCTACATCCTCCCCCATCCGCGTACTACGCCCGGGACCGCAGTCCCATTCGGAGAGCCCCTCCTCCCACAATGCCCCCCGCTGGTAACGGTTACTCCTATGAGCGTTCCCGGCTCTCTCCCGTCTCTCGGCCCGCGATGTACAACCTACCCCGTACCAGGGACCCCTACGCCGACAGGTTGCCACCGCCGCCAGCAGCCCGCTATTACTAAGCAGTGTACACCGGCGTTTGACTCAAGGTGAGAATAGGTCTGCGCTACAAACAAGTTCACTTGGTGCACTCCTCCAGATTAACTGTGAAATGCTTGAATTGGGAGAAAAGGCATGCGTAAAAGAGAGCTCTGCGACAGATCGTAATTCTTAATCCTCTCGTCGGCACTGCTGGTGTATGGGTAATGATTGAGTTAAACATAAATCATGTATTGGTAAAAGTGAGGAATTATAGTTAATTTCACCATTTAAGATTGAAATATTTTGCAAGTTGATAATGGAACAAAGAATGTAGATCGTTTATAAATGGAAACTGGGGGTGTAACCGTCGCTTGACGTGTGTGTGTGGTTTGCTCTCTTTCCAGGTTTAAATATTTCAACGAGATCTGCGTCCTCGTCACTGCCGTCGTCTCCTGATGCATGCAGCAATTTACCCCCCTTGTCTGAGGCTGAGCGCGTTTCGTTCTCAGGAGGAATTGTAATGCATGACCTCGTCATTTAAAACATTTTTATTACACTTGTATTTACTCTTTTTTTTTTTTTTTTTTTTTTTTTTTTTTTTTTAGATTGTTTTTAGTTTTGTGATTAGGTACCTTTTATTTTATTTTTTAGTCTCAGGTTCCCGGAAGCGTTTTAGATGTGCGTTTTATTTTACGTTAACAATATTTTGTCCTCTTAATATACTGTAACGTGTCATGATACAAACGTTTGCTCTAAAATCAAATTTCTGAAATTTTATGAAGGAAAGCTGCAACACGTTATTACTAAAAGGATGTTATGTTATTAATGTTAAGTAATCGTGACTGTTTATCGAGTTGAATACGAACAGTCGTGTTTCCTTTTAAATTAAACCAGCACGTTTGTTCAATATATCGTCTAAAATTATGAAAAGGTAGCGCTCTGCGACAACGTACAACAGCGGAATAAACCACTACAATTGACTAGTTGGTTAATTTGTTAGTTGGACAAATATTTGCTGATGGTAGCGAGTTACCTTTAGGTGGAAATCTTATTTGTAATCAGAGGACTTAATAAATAAAATAAACTGAATTGTATAGTGTTTTTGAACTTTATTGACCTCATATTAAATCATCTTATCACAGATTGTTATATCACTCAGTGATTCAATGCCGGATGATAAGTTGCTTCGCAATATACTTTAACCATTGAAGGGGGATATTTGCTTGATAATGATTAAATTAAGACTCGTCCTTTACTTATGTCAAATAACGTGATGATCTCCCGTGTATCCCCTCGACATCGATCGCAATGTAACTACCTATCTGCCCCTTCACTGCTGACCAATTATTAAAAAAACAAAAAAAAAAAAACATTGTTTAATTGGTTGGATTGATAGGGCTTTATTGCCATGTCCCCAATTCTCACCACATGGCACTCACTCTGGAAGCATCTCTGGAGAGCCTGCAGGAACCTAACCAGGTAAGATGGGGGTTGGGATCAGTGGTATGACACTTGTGGTTAAAGATGTAATTAATTTAGGTACATAGGAGTCAGGAAAATGACAAGATTTCCGTGTGCTTCATTTTTAGGCCGGGCATGGACGGCTAATACAGATGTTATTCCTTTCCAAACTAAAAATCTATTTGGCTGCGTTGACAGTCAGCACAATTTTGATCAGTATAAACGCAGCCTATGTCAACCAAATGTCTTTCTTTTTAAGGGGCATTCTGGGATTTGTCAACATTTTGAGACATTTAAATATATAGGCTTAAAGAAGAATTTAACTTAAATGCCTCATGACCTTTAACTGTCCCACCCAAAAACCTAAGTTCATAATAGCGCCAAATATACTATAAGCTTGTTACACCATTGTAAGTGATGTTGTGAACAAACTATAGCTTCAAAACATGGTCAAAGCTATCATTTTGAGCTCAATGGTCAGTCCATGAGTGGTTGGTCTAAATTTCCCTGGCCCCATCCCCCAGCTCTTCACCAAACAAGTGGCTGGGTCTTTGTTCGAATCTCAGATTGCCTTTTGAATATAAACATGATCTTGGTTGTGGAAATGTGGTTTGGTGTCATTGTGAGGTTCAGATTTATTTGATAATTCCCACCATAAGCAAGCAGGGACGATGTCGTAAGGTCAGCAGGTATGTATTGTTGTGGGGTGTACACAAGCGTGCAGTGAAAACAAGTGTTTCTTATTGGCTAAGTTCAGGTTAGTGAGTCTCTGCCTGGTTCGTTCCTAGTGAATGCACCCCTGTGTTTGAAGTTCTAGGCCCCTGGTAAGTTATAAAAGTAGAATTAATTAAGCACTCATATGTATTGTAACCTATACTGTAAGTAGTTGTATTGGTTTGTATAGCTGTACTACTGAAATACTTGGTTTTAAGTGTAGCCCCCCCCCTCCTGAATGTCTTACTGTGTCATAATTTCCTAATAAAATATTTACAACTGTGATCTTGTTTGTTTATTCTGGGTTGATCGTGTCCTTTCCAAACAAGGGTTCTGTACAAATAATGTTGCTGGCTCTAGCCTTTTCGGGGTCATAACTGGTTGGGTGGGGGGGAGAAATGTTAAAGTTTAATTTCCTGTAATACTACATATTTTGGCATGGGGCGTAGTGGACATTTTGCCGTTTTAAAGCAAGTTTAGTACAGATCTACACACTTTGCCATGACTTCTGCCATGTAAATGGTTTCATTCCACCAAAGTGGTACGATTTGGAATTTGACATTTTCTGATTTTTTTTTTTACCTAAATAAAAATTATGAATGAGTATTTAACCTCCAAGAAAACATATTTTTCACATCTCAGGCATCAAAGCCATATTATTTTTTATCAGCCATTCTCTTCTGATATGGACACCATTTGTCTTCAACCCAGTTACGGACACTAAGGAAGTTGCCTTAATATGATTTTAAAAGATTATTGTAATAAAATCAACATTTTCTTATGTCCAAACGAATTCAATAATTGCAACTATAAATATAAAATCTCACACTTTTGCTATACTAAAGCCTCAAATGGACACTTCTTGTGTTAGCGGCCTCATTGTTTATCAAAAGTATGGTTTCACTTCAGAATTTGACATTCCCATGATTGCTCTAAACATTTCAGACTGAGCTCAACAAACATTGAATTCATATTCCATAACCTTTCCAACATTTTACCACAATTTTCATGTAACAGGGTTGAGACTAGGGTTTCAATTAGCTTCAGCTTCTCAGCTACAAAGCTTACATTTTCATGAAGCTTGCACATGCATTTGTCTCAGTCGGAAATGGAGGGAAGGTGGCTGCTAAGAATATGAGATCTTCTCAGAGTTCTGTGATAGAAATTTTCTGTGCAGGTTTTTCAGTGTGTTTACCAGGAACCTTTTTTGCATCTTCACTTTATTCTTTGTGATTTTGTTTTCTCCCTGTTGTCTCTTGAGTAGGTCTTCACCTTTTTCTTGAATGCATCCGTGAACCTGTTGGTCTTCTTCCTGTCAAAGTTGCTTAGACTTGCTTTCCAGATGTCTCCAGCACTTACTCGAGAAGTGTAGGGCATTCTCTGCAAATCTCTGTAATCTGTATTTTCTGACAATGCTCCCTGTTGTTACTTTTGAAATGATTTGCCTTTTCTTTTCTGGCCTTGATATTTACTTTTGTCTAAAATCAGTGCTTCATGGTACAAGGTTTTTTTGATTCTGGAGTTTACAGAGCATTTATTTGTCAGCTTATTCACTTTAGACTGTGGAGAATTGGAGTACTTTAAGCCCTGGCACCTATTTTTGTATTTCTCCTTTAGTTTCCTTTGCTTGTCCAGTGTTTGCTGGAGTTGTTTTATTTCATTATGCAGTCTGCCTCTTTGTTTTCTTCATAGTCTTTTCCCCTCGTTGTGTTGCCTACAAACACAATTAACCAACAAATGAGTTAGCAACTCAGTCAGTAAAACACACATGCCACCTCAAACACCACCTCATCAACCAGGTATACTTGTCCTCCACAATACATGTTTTCGACACTCATCTAGTTTCTAAACTCTTCATTGCCCTGAACTTGAAGATCCTGGCCGTGGCCACTGCTCTGGGGCGTGATCTTGACTTTGTGGAGGAGTGGTCAAGTTACTTAGTGCTTCTGCCCTCCTTGCTTCTTTTGTATGCTGCTCTCCACTTTCTACGCTTCTGACGCTGTTCTCTCTCACTTAAATCAGTCATTATTTTATTTTTACCTGTCTCAACATTTCTTCTCCATCTCTGGTGCTCAGTTGTTGCGCTCGACGGCCCAATCTAACAAAAATCTATGAAATGCAGATATAAAAGAATGTGATAACTTGCCTGTCTTTGCACCATGTTGTTCAGAAGACTTGTATGATGTCACTTCTAGTTGATGTCACATAAGGATAAGTTCACTATTTTTATGGGGGGAGATTGGTTGGCGTAACGGTACGCAAGTAAATATTATGATTTTAATCAATAATCATGATTTTATATTGAAAAAATACATTCTCAGCAAAAGAGCACAAATAGATGTTTAGATCAATGGCAAAATGTATGCATTATTTGGCTTTTTTTTTTGTCATATTCCAAGTACAAATTCAGTGAAGGCCACGGAGGAAAACAAGATAGTCGAAAACAAGATATTTTCTGATATTAAAGATGAAATAAATGTGTAATTTTTTACACTTCATTATAGGGGACAGTTCAATTTATATAAAAAAGCTTTTAAAATTAGATTTTGGTGACCCAATACTTAAAATATGCTTTAAAAGGTCAGAGGGACTCAAATCGTACCAGTTTCATGGAATGACCCAATGATATCTGAGTGAGAGGTCTTAACAAAATCAATGAGGGCCCCCTGGAGGTCAGGGCCCCTGGGCATGTGCCCGGTTGGTATATGGCCATGATTACTAATTTAGATCACTGGCTAGACTAATTGTTAGCAGACATGGCTAGTTGAGTAACTGACAGAATGAGAAAAACTGCTCAAATTTTATTGGTCAGGTGTTTAGCAGATGTTATTGTGGGTGTAGTGAAATCTTGTAATTCTAGCTCCGACAGTGGAGTAATATCTAACAGTTACACAACATATACCCAAATACACATCAATCTAAGTAAGGAATGAATTAAGAATATATACAAACAGTTGAAGTCGGAAGTTCACATGTGCCTTAGCCAAATACATTTAAACTCAGTTTTTCAAAATTCTAGACATTTAATCGTAGTAAAAATTCCCTGTCTTAGGTAAATTAGGATCACCACTTTATTTTAAGAATGTGAAATGTCAGAATAATAATAATATTAGTAGAGAGAATTATTTATTTCAATTTTGATTTTTTTCATCACATTCCCAGTGGGTCAGAAGTTTACATACACTACATACACAAATACATTAGTATTTGGTAGCATTGACATATGTTTAACACTTTTTTGGTTACTACTGTACATGATTCCATATGTGTCATTTCACAGTGTTTATGTGTTCACTATTATTCTACAAAATAGAAAATAGTAAAAATAAAGAAAAACCCTTGAATGAGTATGGTGTTCTAAATCTTTAGATCGGTGCTCATAACAGTCTGAATACTTATGTAAATAAGGTATTTATGTGTTTTATTTTTAATACATTTGCAAACATTTCTAAACACCTCTTTTCACTTTATAATTTTAGGGTATTGTGTGTAGATTGATATGAGGGAAATGTTGTATTTAAAACTTTTAAAATAAGTGTAACGTAACAAAATGTGGAAAAAGGGAAGGGGTCTGAAAACTTACCGAATGCACTGTATATTAGACATGTTTGCGCAGTGGCGAACCTGTTGGACCTAGGCCTTTAGTGTGTGACAGGGTTGTGATGCTGAGAGGACAGCAAAGGTAATACCAGCGCACTCATGTATTAGAGTTCAGATTTTGTAAAATACAAAGGGCCAGTGGTGTAATGGAGGCTATATGCAGTTATACGCCTATACGCACTTTTTTTCAGTGGGCATTGCATAAACTCACTTCTTAATACCCACTGATGCGTATCAAAATAGTGTAGTGGATGTATACGACTTAATACATTACATTAGTGAACGCATGCACAAAGTAGCCTACACAATCGCTCCGCACAAATATCCTAGTTTAAACGGAATATAATCTGAAGGCAGCAAGAGCGCGCAGCTCTCAACTGGTTTTGGGATGGAGCAGCTCACAGAATAATGTAATCTGTAGCCAGTAGGTTGGACAGACGTTTAAATGTATTATATCTACGAGTAAATGCTAACCAAGGCAACAATGGGTATGCAAACCAGGTATTTAAAAAGTTTGGTCCGAAGTCTTGGTTAGTAGGCAATATTTGTGATGTGAAATTCAATTTTCATGTGCTGCTTGCATCAGGAGCATAGTTATGAGTGGGCCTGGGTGGACACAGGCCCACCCACTGGGGATCCAGGTGCTGCCAGGCCCACTCAATCAGATTGAGTAACAACAAAAGAATACAAAAACACAGTTCCCCTCACCAGATGATAATTTGAAGCACAACCCTTTCCTGCAGTCAATGAACAAAAGCACCCCCTTTGGCCTCATGGGTGGAATGTTATTCATATTTTTCATAATTTCATAATTAATACCAATTATAAAAATAAAACGGATGAAAATGTAATACATTTCAACTCTATATCTGACATGGTACAGGTGTATTCTTTTCAGCCCATAACCATGTGTGTGAGGTGTATACTTTTGTTTCAAAGTGATTTGTTTAAGTCTACCAAGAATCACTCTGTGTGACCCTGATTTAGCCCTCTGCAGTAAAAGGATAACTTCTTGTTGAAAGTTATTCTTGAAAAGGGAGAAGCTAACAAATTAGCAACAACATCCTCTGGTCTTGAATCGGTCTCGCTATAGGTGGTCTCGAACACAACACTGGTAATGATCATGCTGTTTAATCAGCTTCTTGATACGCCACAATTGTCAGGTGGATGGATTATCTTGGCAAAGGAGAAATGCTCACTAACAGTGATGTCAAGAAATTTGTGCACAAAATTTGAGAGAAATTAGCTTTTTGTGCTTAAGGATAATTTCTGGTATCTTTTATTTCAGCTCATGAAACATGGGACCAACACTACATGTTGCATTTATATTTTTGTTCAGTGTATGTTGTTGCTCACCAGTGCGCTCTGAAGAGGTGAAGAGCAGAACTTAGTCTTCGCTGAGACCCAGGTTCATGACTCTAGACTTTATACCTGTCAGGCGGGGGATTGAAAATATCCCATGCCTCCCACCACAAGCAATTGCCCAGGGAGACAGTGAGGCTGGGGAAGGTGTTCACAGTATGGGGTGCCAGTATGGGGTGCCTGGCAAGGTTGCAATCGCTGTGGGGAACTTGGAGAGAGAAAGAGGATTGGGTGAGTGAGTGTAGTTACATTGGAGACAAATCCTCACTTCTATTTAAGTAACATTTTCACTCAAGTGAAAGTTTGAACTAAGCGGATGTTACAATTCGCCCCACAGAGGCAAGAGCAGGAGACTACTTCAGGTTTAAGTTTCAATACATTTCTCTACCTCTAACAGTGAAAGGTGTAGTGTCATATTACATCCACTGAGAAATGCTATTTCCTAACTTCCTCTGTTCTACCTAGGTTGTTCTACGCACACATTCTCAATGTGAGCACAGGAGAGGGGATTCCCGGTGAGGCCCTTCCCTGTGGGATGGTTCAGAGACATCTAGAGATATTACAAGGTTTCTTCATTGTCCGAGGCCCAGAGGTCATCATACAAACAAGTTGGCAGGACTGTCCGACCTCTCGTCTGCATGACGGCGATGACATTCCCACTCTACTTCGGATGACATTCCCACTCTACAGCCTCCTTGGACACTGTGCCGCGGTGTCCCTCTGTCTCTGTGTACAGGTGAGCTAATGCCCTTTCCACTTCAGGGGCTCTTTAGTAAGGTCACAATAAGCAACCTACAACACACCACTCAATCATAACACATGTATGCATTTTAAGTGAATGATTCATGGATGTTATCAAAGTATAACTGGATATTTCAGATCCAACTACCAGTCTAACAATGTTACTACATGGGAGTACTGGGTAAATCTCTCTTTATATTATTTCTGTTGACCTTCCTGCTCACAGCCCTGTATACTGGGAACGTAGCTGGACCTTCTCCAGAAGAACAGCTCCCACTCCCTGGATCTCTCACATGTGGGAAACGGCTATCTTATCCACCTGGCCTCACTGTCTGACTCTGGAGTCTACTGCTGTTTACAGGAGCGGCTACTGAGAGGGTGTTACCTCCTGCAGGTAGATGAGCATGATAGCGTTGTCAGGCAGGCCCAAGTCCCGCTGGGCCATACCGGCCTCGGTGCTAGTGGCCCTGACTCTCTTCTCCTTCTCTGCCTTCATAGTTGTTCTGTTTCTGGTGAAATTTGCCAGGCAAGAGGTAGAGAGAGTAGAAGAGGGGTTGGATAGTAACCTAGGAATGGGGGACCTCACCAATATGTTTTCACCGACCTATAAGTCCTTTCATTTGAGGTTACTAATGCCTATTGAAATTTAGGTTCGCATACAATGAATAAATCGGGGCAGCAGGTAGCCTAGTGGGTAGAGTGTTGGGCCAGTAACAGAAAGGTTGCTGGATCGAATCCCGAGCCGACAAAAAACCTGTCTGTGTCCTTGAGCAAGACACTTAACCCTAATTTGCTCCAGGGGCTGACCCTGTAGGTATGCCGTCATTGTAAATAAGAATTTATTCTTAACTGACTTTCCTAGTTAAATAAAGGTTCAATACATTTTTTAAATATATGATTGTGAGAAAAGATATGAGCAACTGAATTCAACATTGTGTGACTGGCTCACTGTAACTTCCTCTCCAAGAAAGAGAAAATAGAGGTTATATCTCATCTTACATGCAGGTAGACTAAAACGTATACAGGTATAGCCGGTTCTTCAGAATGTGCCATGTTTTCCTTGCAAGTAAAAACTGAGTTACTTGTGAAAGGTTTTGGCAAGTACACAACATGTAACATGATAATCAAATAAAACAGTTGTATTATTATAATAAACATTTACAAAACAGTGATAAAACAGTATCCTTCCCCACCCTAACCCCATCCTTCATTGAATTCTGATACTTGCTCTAATTTGGGTATCATGAGAGAGGGTAATATTCACAAGCTTTAGTTTCACATTTTATAAAATAACGTAAGTCTGAATAACACTTGTAGGATATAATGGAGAATATTAAAACATCTGAGGTACTAATGTCTTGGCGCCACATAGTCAACAGTTTGAAGCTTACAGAATGTTTAACATCAGCATTTTAAGAAAACTGCTTCAAGTTAAAGAGAAAATAATACAATCAAATCAAGTGGCGCAGCGGTCTAAGACACTGCATCTCAGTCCTAGAGGCATCGCTACAGACACCCTGGTTCGAATTTGTTAAATAAAGGTTAAATAAAAATAATAAACAATATGGCTGTCATTATAGTAAAATGAATCTATAAAAGACACGCACTGCATGATTGGTACATGATTGTCTCATCCATCTCCATCTCTATTGGCTCATAAGTGGTGGGATGCCATTGGTTGAAAGGTCTGAGCCTGTGTCCATGACAGGCATCATACTTGGCACACCCATGCCCATCTCTCTGGAAGGGGGCACTTCCAGCATCCCAAACTCCACCTCAAAGCTCCCCTTCGCCTCTCCATTCTCACGACGTATCAGCATCTCGTACTCCCTGAACCGGATCAAGGCCTTATCCGGCAGGTCTGCCCTCTCCAGGAACCCCAGCTCAGACCCATTGACCGTCACGCATCCCTTCTGGCTCAGGTTCTGCACAGAAAATAGCATGTCCGGGCTGTTGGATGTCCGGTAGGCCTGCAGGGACAGCTGCTTGCGGGAGACCCGGGGGTCGGCCAGAGCGAAGGTGCAGGCCTGGGCATCACGGCCCAGCCTCACTGGTTCCTCGGCCTGGTGCTTGTGTCTGGTGTGCAGAGGCAACATGCGGTACAGAGCCTTGGAGGCCTGCTGGGGATGGTAGAGCTGGATCTGGAGGCAGGTCATCAGCTCCTCTGTTTCCACGGTGTGAGACACCTCCATGATGGGTCTTATGATGGCTGATGCAATTAAAGGGATGTTGTCTTTCACTTTCAGGTTCACTTGGTTTAAGAGAAAAACAGAGCAGAATATTAAATTGATTGCTTTTTTGTTATTCTGGCACTAAATAAGTCTCATTACTAGACAGAGAATAACAGCTCAGATAGAGGATGTCAGAGGGTGATGGAATGAAAAAACACTTAATTCTATTGCTCTATTCCATAGTCAGAATGTTCAGGGTATTTCCATAAAGCAGTACAAAATCTCAAGGTGGTTTTGATATTTGTTTTAATTCTTAAAATTGTTTCAGAATTGCATCATAATTCTACACACTCAGCCCCAGGCAGCATTTCCTCTAAAACGTTAACTGGCTTTAAGTAGCATTATTCATACAAGTATACACTGGGAAACAGCTTTGGATAGACTGCTTTTTCACAAAAGTCAAAGTATATATTGTCAGAGAGAGGTGAAGAACATGTTAGATATCATATAATCTGCAAATGTCTTCCACACTTATGTTTTTGTTAAGCACTTATAACAATACTAGGCTAGTCTAACATTTGAATGAGAATGCCATATCTTGGCATTCATTTAAACAACACCACCATTCTGAATGTTCACTTCCAAACTTGCTATATCTTACCTGTAAAGTTGGGTAGGCTGTAGGATTATTTATTTTGCTCGCAGCGTCTCGAAAGATCAGGCCAGACCGTTGACTTGCTTTGTTTTCTAGAACGGGTACAACTGTTGCCAACTGTAACGGGTATGGGAGGACACTGTCGAGAGCAAAAAAAACATGAAGTGGGTGATCATTACGTCAGCCAGCACCAGCAGCACCATACATAGCACCAGTGAACTGTTGCTTGCCATGATCCTTTTATAGCGCTAGATTGTTAGGGGATGTCTGATTGTCCTTTCACCTTGGCAGGTTCCAGGCAACTTCCTTACGATTTTCAGTAACAGGCAGGCTCATAAGGCTATTTTATGACCGTGTGAGTAGAGTCGATAAAGAAGCAGTATCAATTAAACCAAATAGCTTCTTATCTGTGATGAAACTGCATACCAAATTAACTGTTCTTGGAAAGGGGGCTTATCTCAATCATTGACTGCCATTTGTAATGAGCATGCCAAAACAACCCTGAAGCAGTGAAACTAATATTGGTTGCATTCAACACATAGCTCTACAGCTAATGGTTCTAAAACAGTGAAGAAAAATGTGGCTATATGTTTTCAATAAATTACGGATACCGGCTAATATAAGTATCGAATTAGTTGGTTCGAATAGTAGCATAATCATAATAGTATGTATCTAGCTATGCTAATAATTAACCTTACCTTGCCTAGATAGTTTCACTGTTTGTTATACAGTAGCTAACTAATTCCGTATCACTTGCCTATAACAACTTCAAATGTTATTGGTCAATTCACAGGCTTATCAAAGAACAATGGTTGTCTAACCAATCAGCTGTGAATATGCATTTCAGTAGGCGGGGTTTTCCGTTGTTTAGAACGCCGGTGTAGTCTTTTTTTTTACCATAGTAAAGCAGATAACTGATTGAGTTAAGTATTCTATTCAATCTTTCTGGTCGATAACATTTGCAAATAGCAGCTGTACGAAAACAGTTGAAAGGGACGCGAGGTTTATTATTATGGAATGTCTACCTGTACGGAAGAATATTCTCAATGTTTTTGTTGTAACAAAATATTTCTGAAGTACCTCTTCTCGGACCTATATACAGGTATATGCTCTAACTAGCTAGCTCATTTGCTAAGCTAGCTACTTGGTAGGTATAGTATCTAGACAACAAGATATGCAATATTCTACGCTTTTTTCTATTAATATTTGTTTTTGGTTGCATGAAAGTTGGTTTGCCTTGGCATTAACATGTTGCTTAAATAATAAGCTTATCTGAGTTTTCGAAGTTTGAAAACGACCAGTTTCTGGCGAAAGTGGTTAGCAAGTCTCGATTCCCGAATAAGTGCACTGCAATGCATGTAAACTAGGTCGTTAGCTAGTCGGATAGCTAGCATCTTCAAGTAAGTATCAAAACTATTTGATGATAATATGGTTAGCTATCTATCTAGTCAAGTTTGAGATACATATCCAGTCGCTAAGTCATTTAGGTTTTGAGTAAATGGGCCAACAACATGTCTGGATAGGCTTACAGAAGCCTTTTAGTTGTGCGTTTTTATTTTACGTTCCAATATTTAGTCTTGATATACTTTAACGTGTCATGATACAAACCTTTGCTGTTAAGTCAAATTTCTGAAATTTTATGAATGGAAGCTGCAACACGTTATTATGTCAAATAATAGTGATTATAGCCATTTTAATACGAACCATCATGTGTTTCCTTCGAAATTAAACTAGCACGTCAATCCATCGTCTGAAATTATGCTGGACTATGGATTATGAAAAGGTTGCTCTCTGCGACAATGTACAACAGCGTAATAAAACCACTACGACGGACTACAACAATGGACTAGTTGGTTAATTTGTCAATTGTACTAATATTTGCTTATGGTAGCTAGGTACCCCAAGTTGGATAATGTTATTTTTTGTCATCAGTGGACATGATTTAAATGTTTTGTATAGTCATTTCTAACTTTTTTGCTCATGTTAAATCATCTTATTGCAGATTCTTAAATCACAATCAGTGATTCGGTGGCAGATGATCAGTTGCTTCTCATTGCATTTTAATCATTGAATCGTGATCATATGAAGGGGGTTATGTGCCTGACAATGATAAATTAAGAATCGTCCTCTACTAATGTAAAATAACGTGATCATCTCTTATGTGTCCCCTCGACATCAAGCTCCCAATCACAATTGAGCTATACCTATCTGCCCCTTCACTGCCGATTTAATTTATTTCAGTGTCATGGGTTGGATTTACAGGGCATTACATGTCCCCAGTTCTCACCATATGATACTTGGCATGATGGTGTTTTGAGCACCCTCGCTCTGGAAGCATCTCTGGAGAGATGTTATTGGCACATTTGCAGCAACCTAACCAGGTAAGATGGGAATCGGGATCAGTTGTGGGTTGTATGATACTCAGGGTTAAAGATGTGATGAATTTAGGTATACGTGAGTCGAGAGGTCTTTTCCAATTTAGTACAGGAGAATGGTAAATTACCTCTGTCTGCTTGATTTAGGCCGGGTATGGACAGGTAATACAGTTTTATGTACATCCTTTCCAAAACTAAAAAAACAAACAATATGGCTGCGTTTAGACAGGCATCCTAATCTTTCAAAAAATGTCCCACTATTTGGTATTTTCAGAGCTGAACTAATTGGTCAAAAGACCAATCAGTGAAAAGATCAGATTTGGGCTGCGTGTATATATGGAGCCTTTGTCAACCCAATGTCTAAAGGATTAATCTGGGATTCGTCTACATTTTGGGACTTTTTAAATGAATAATGTATAGGCCTAGCCATTGATTCTTGAAGAATATTACTTAAATGCCTCTTGACCTTCAACTGTCCTACCCAAAAGTTAATCAGCACCAAATATAAGCTTTTCTTACTCAATTGTTTGCAAACAAACTATAGCTTCAAAACTGCAGCTCATAGATGGCCAGTCCTTGTATCAATTGCTCCTCCTATGAATTTCAGAGTGGTTAGCCTACATTTCTCAAGCCCCATCCCTCAGCTGTTAACCGAACAAGTGGTGGGGTCTTAGTTTGAATCCTAGATTGCACTTTAAACATACAGTGCATTTGGAAAGTATTCAGACCCCTTGACTTTTTCCACATTTTGTTACATTACAGCCTTATTCTAAAATGTATTAAAGTGTTTATTTCCCTCATCAAACTACACACAATACCTGATAATGACATGCAAAACATGTATAAAAATAAATAACAGAAATACCTTATTTACATAAGTATTCAGGCCCTTTGCTGTTTCCATTGATCATCGATGTTTCTACAACTTGATTGGAGTACACCTGTGGAAATGATTTGGAAAAAGCACACACCTGTCTATATAAGGTCCCACAGTTGACAGTGCATGTCAGAGCAAAAACCAAGCCGTGAGGTCAAAGGAATTCTCAGTAGAGCTCCGATACAGGATTGTGTCGACACAGATCTGGGGAAGGGTAGCAAAAAATGTCTGCAGCATCAAAGGTCCTCAAGAACACAGTGGCCTCCATCATTCTTAAATGGAAGAAGTTTGGAATCACTGAAGCGTGGGAGAAGGGTCTTGGTCAGGAAGGTGACCAAGAACCCGATGGTCGCTCTGACAGAGCTCCAGAGTTCCTCTGTGGAGATGGGAGAACCTTCCAGGAGGACAACCATCTCTGCAGCACTCCACCAATCAGGCCTTTATGGTAGAGTGGCCAGACGGAAGTCCCTCAGTAAAAAGCACTTGACATCCCGCTTAGAGTTAGCCAAGAGGCCCCAAAAGACTCTGACCATGAGAAACCAGATTCTCTGGTCTGATGAAACCAACTACTTGGCCTGAAAGTCAAGTGGCACGTCTGGAGGAAACCTGCCACCATCCCTATGGTGAAGCGTGGTGGCAGCATCATGCTGTGGGGATGTTTTTCAGTGGAAGGGACTGGGAGGCTAGTCAGGATCGAGGGAAAGATGAACTGAGAGTCTTGATGAAAAGCTGCTCAGGACGTCAGACTGGAGCAAAGGTTCACCTTCCAACAGGACAACGACCCTAAGCACACAGCCAAGACAACAAAGGAGTGGCTTCTCGACAAGTCTCTGAATGTCCTTGAGTGGCCCAGCCAGAGCCCGGACTTGAACCTGACCAAACATCTAGGGAGAGACCAGAAAATAGCTGTGCAGCAACGCTCCCCATCCAACCTGACAGAGCTTGGGAGAAGCTCTACAAGTACAGGTGTGCCAAGCTTGTAGCGTCTTACCCAAGAAGACTCAACGCTGAAGTCGGTGCTTCAACCAAGTTCCAAGTTCTGAGTAAAGGGTCTGAATACTTGTAAATGTGATATTTAAGATTTTTTAATATGTAATGCATTGTAAAACCTGTTTTTGCTTTGTCATTATGGGGCATTATTTGTAGATTGATGAGGGGAAAAAACAGTTTAATCCATTTTAGAATAAGGCTGTCACATAACAAAATCTGTAAAAATTCAAAGGACATGAATACTTTCTTAATGCACTGTAAACATGATGGAAATATTGTTTGGCGTCATTGTGAAAGGTTCAGATTTGTTTTAAATATTAACTCAACATGCTGCCATTTGAAAGACTTTACTGATTTACAGTTCAAATAAAGAAATCACTCAATGAAATAAATAAATTAGGCCCAAATTTATGAATTTCAACTAACTGGGAATACAGATATGCATCTGTTGGTTACAGATATCTTTAAAAGAGTATGGGCGTGGATCAGAAAACCAGTCCGTATCTGGTGTGACTACCATTTGCCTCATGAAATGCGACACATCCCCTTCGCATAGAGTTGATCAGGCTGTTGATTGTGGCCTATGAAATGTTGTCCCACTCGTCTTCAATGGCTGTGCGAATTTGCTGGATATTGGCAGGAATCCAGAGCATCCCAAAAATGCTGAGTTGTTGATATGTCTGGTGAGTATGCAGGCCATGGAATAATTGGGACATTTTTCAGCTTCCAGTTGTTTACAGATCCTTGCTCCATTTAGCTGTGAATTATCACGCCGAAACATGAGGTGATGGCAGTGGATGAATGGAACGACAATGGGCTTCAGGATCTCGTCACGGTACATAACCCCACGCCACCATGGGGCACTCTGCTCACAACATTGACATCAGCAAACAGCTCGCCCAAGATGTTGGAGGCGGCTTAAGGTAGAGAAAGTAATGTAATGTAATGTAATGTAGTTGACATTCCTGCAGTCAGCATGCCAGTTGCACACTCCCTCGAAATGTGAGATATCTGTGGCATTGTGTTGTGTGCCAACTGCACATTTTTTGGAGTGACCTTATATTGTCCCCATCACAAGGTGTACCTGTGTAATGGTCATGCTGTTTAATCCGCTTCTTGATATGCCACACCTGTCAGGTGCGTGGATTATATTGACCAAGGAGAAATTCTCGCTAACATTTGAGAGAAATTAGCCTTTTGTGTGTATGGGAAATGTATTGGTCTTTTATTTCAGCTCCTGAAACATGGGACCAACATTTTTACATGTTGCGTTTATAATTTTGTTCAGCGTAATTCCATCCATAAGCAAGCATGGACATAGTATTTTGGTCAGCAGGTGGTGTATTCATTAGTGTACCCCGAAATGAAACATTTAGCAACGAAAACAAGTGTTTCTTACTGGACAAGTTAATGTTACTGAGTCCCTCTCCGTTTTGGCCCGTTTGGTTCCTCGTGATTAAAAAACATAGGATGCTATGTGCTTCTTAAAATCCCCTTACACCACAATGCTCCCACTCTTGCCCAATAAAAAATCATCTAAAACATATGTATTTAAAAAGATTATTACAAATGTTAGATTCTGGCATTTATCTAATAAATAATGCTATCAGTGAAGTTGCTGAAGGCAAAACTGGAGAAACAGGAAAAAGTCTCAGCACACTTTCAGTCAGATGCAAATTTCTTTAATTGTGGCTGAGCTTTCGGTCAGTTGACCTTCATTCGTTTTTAGAATTGATTGTTTTTAGAATTGATTGAAAATGAAATACAGAAATATCTAATTTACATAAGTATTCACACCACTTTGCTAGGCCACTCCAAATTGAGAGATAGCCAGACTGTAAAGTGGGCTAAGGAACAGAAGTTGGGTTTTGGAGAAACACGTTCAGTGCATGCTCTGCAAGAAGTGCAGAGGACGAAGGTGGGGCAAGAATCTGTACTAGTAAGAGTGACATTTTTGGTAAAAGTGGCCCTTGTCTTTTGGCGGGTCCATTTGTTGTTTCAGGATGGGTGACAAAGGAGTTGAGGTGTAGTTGACTCAGTGAAGGTAATCTGTAGTGGACTTGTGACATTTGTTTGTTTCTTCAGATCAGAGGGAGAAGCCACTCCATGTCACGCATCCTGGGTCAAGATCTGTTTCTTGCATTGCTCTTAGGAATAGTGCACCATTGAAAGGAGGGATTTCTGAGGTAGTTTTAAGTGTGGATGTGGAGCAATTGAAGTTAACCATTTCTGTTTGTGATGCCCGCCATTTGGTGCGATGCAGACCCGGGAAGGGGGGTGCTTGGTGAAACACATGAGTCATTGTCAGTCGTCTTGAGTCAGTCTACCAGACAAAGTCAAGTTAGGATATATCAGTTATCCTGTTAGAGCTTTTGTGCCGAACCCACTGCGGTGTTTCAGGTGCAATGTTTATTGTCATGTTGCAGCAGTGTGTAGGAGGGAGATTCCAAGATGTGGGATGTGTGCAGGAGGGCAAGGGACAGAAGATTGTGTAGTTTTGGTGGATAAAGTTGTGTCAATTGTAGGGGTGCTCATGTTGCTGGGGATCGGAAGTGTCCGGTGTGAAAGAGGCAGATTGAAGTGGTCAGAGTAGTACAGAGGATGATGGGTTAAGGGTGAGCGATCCCTACTGTGAAGCATGGTGGTGGCAGAGTCATGCTATGGAGATGTTTTTCAGCGTCAGGGACTGGGAGACTGGTAAGGATGGAGGGAACAATGAATGGAAACATTATTAGATGTTAGCGCGCATGCAACCTTCGACTGTGGCGACGATTTACATACCAACAGGACAATAACCCCAAGCATACAGTGAAAGCAACGCTGGAATGGCTTCAGAATAAGGATTTAACATAGCTTAAGAACATCTGCAAGGAAGAATGAGAGAAAATCATCAAATCCAGATGTGCAAAGCTGATACAGACATACCCAAGATGACTCAAAGCTGTAATCGCTGCCAAATGTGCTTTTGCAAAGTATTGACTTAGGTGTGTGAATACTTATGTAAATTATGTATTTCATTTTCAATAAATTTGCAAGCATTTCTAAAAACATGTTTTTACTTTGTCATTATGAGGTATTGTGTAGAGATGGGTGAGGGGGAAAAAAAATCAAGATTCATTTCAGGCTGTAACACAACAAAATGTGGAATAAGTCAAGGTGTATGAATACTTTCTGAAGGCACTCACTGTACATATGTAGAACCAGGAGAAGTCTAGATAAAGGTAAGGGTAACCTAGGGCTGTCATGAATACAGAACACCTTAATACCAGGGTTTGTCTGTGTGTGGAATTGATAACATAACCCTCATATCAAAATCCTGATTAAGTCCTAATGTCGGTAGAGTGGCTAAGATATGAATCCGGAAGAGTTCTCTCTGGCAGTGTACGGTCGTTATCTCCTCTTGGTGACACTTCCACCTTCTCAATGCCCTGGAATTGTAGCTAATACACACTGAGAGCACTGGACAAAGTGACAAGCAACATGGTCATTTTCCTCTTATAGAACTCTCATGTTCGCTTATTCTCTGTCACAAACACAGCGTAGGATGTAAATACATTTTTTTTGTGTTGCATGTGATCACGCCTTTCACACTATATTTGTCCAGACCTAGGGTGACGGAACTGAGGTTTTAATTGGTGCTGCACTGAGCACAATTTCCACAGGGGTAATTTCCATCTCTCAGGGGAGTAAGGAAGGTTTGTTTAGGACCCGTGTTGAGGCTGGGTCGGACTAGTCTACTGCGAAGATTGGGCCCCCGTCTGTAGATGAATAAGGGGGGGCGCTTGAATTCCTGGCTGAGCTTTGCGTCTGAGGTGAGTGCTCAGCCCCCTCCTGTACTCCTTGTTCACCCACGACTGCATGGCCATGTATGCCTCTAACTCAATCATCAAGTTTGCAGAAGACACAACGGTAGTAGGACTGATTACTAACAATGACGAGACCGCTTACAGGGAGGCAGTGAGGGCCCTGGGAGGGTGGTGCTAAGAAAATAACCTCTCACCCATCGTCAACAAAACAAAGGAGCTGATCGTGGACTTCAGGAAACAGCAGAGGGAGCACCCCCCTATCCATATTGACGGGACCTCAGTGGAGAAGGTGGAAAGCTTCAAGTTCCTCTGCGCACACATCACTAACGATCTGAAATGGTCCACCCACACAGACAGTGTGGTGAAGAAGGCTAAAGAAATTTGGGCATGGCACCTAAAACCCTCACAAACTTTTACAGATGCACATTTGAGAGCATCCTGTCGGGGTGTATCACCGCCTGGTACGGCAACTGCACCGCCCGCAAATGCAGGTCTGCCCAAAGGTTAGTACAGGTGCATCAAAACTGGGACTGAGAGACTGAAAAACAGCTTAATTTCTCAAGGCCAATAGACTGTTAAATAGCCATCACTAGGCGCTTCCACCTGGTTACGCAACCCTGCACCTTAGAGGCTGCTGCCCTATATACATAGACTTGGAATCACTGGCCACTTTAATAACGGAACACTATTTTTTGCCACTTTAATAATGTTTACATATTTTTGCTTTACTGATCTCATATGTATATACTGTATTCGATTCTGCTGTATTTTAGTCTATGCCACTCCGACATCGCTCGTCCTAATAGTTATATATTTTGGATTCCATTCTTCTACTTTTAGATGTGTGTGTATTGTTGTGAATTGTTAGATACTACTGCACTGTTGGAGCTAGGAACACAAGCATTTCACTACACCCGCAATAACATCTGTTAAATATGTGTATGTGACCAATAAAATTTGATTTGAGCATATGCTATGTTTTTAATCATTAAAGCTTTGCAGGTGAATGTAGTAATGCAAGTAACAGAGAACTCCTTAGAAAATGTTTGTATATCCTGGCGAGGTTTAGAGAGCACAATTTGGTATGCCTCTTCCACACACAGGGTGGAGTAATCCATGTCCAGAAAACATTGTTTCATATTGTCAGCTTTATCAATAAAGTCCTCTGTCGAATGACACGTTTGAGCCTATAGAACTGGCTCTTGGTTAAGATGAGTGTTACTTGCTAGGAGAAAAGTGTTTGTCAGTCTTTCTGATACAGGTCACAGTTGCAAATGAGAACTTGTTCTCAACTGACCTACCTGGTTAAATAAAGGTGAAATAAAAAAAATACAGAGTGATGATAAGTTCCCCATTAGCAACCTCTATTCACATGCCCAAGAAATGGACACGCTTATGGTCAGAGAATCTCAGGTCAGTGTTCATAATGTTAAAAAATGAAGTGAGTTCTTGTTCGATGCCAATCCACACACAGAGGATATCATCATTATACCTGAACCATTTGAGGATCTTGGAGAAGTAAGCGCTCTTGGTCTAATCATAGATCAACTTTTGCTCAAAATAGCCCAAATATAAAATTGAAAAATTAGGGGTAAAGGTGGCCAAAATCACAGATTAATTCACTAAGTAGTGACATTTCTCTGTCACGTTCCTGTAGGTAATATAACAGTGCGCTATTGTGTAGCAAAATGTATTAGTAAATTATGTTAATTGCAGATACAGAGCATGCTGTGTGTGTGTATATACATGTTAACACTTTTTTACAATGCACTCACATGAACTGTAGAAAAGTATGGTGTTTAGACACAATTATGACTTTGTGGCTATGTTAATTAGTGACGACCGAAACTCATGCCTACCGCCCAACAATGCTTTTCTAACCAATCAGCTTTGACAAAGCATCTCAGTAGGCGGGGTTTATCCGCTTCTTAGAACGCTGGTGTAGCCATTTTGTCCTGTATGACTGTGAGGCAGATAGCTGGTTGAGGTAAGAAGTCCCGTTTAATCTTTATTGGTCGATTTAAAAAAAAAAGTAAATTACTATACTGAAACAGTTCAAATCGATAAAAACTGTATATTAATATAATACCTACCACTACTAAATTATATTCTCAGTGTTTTGCAGTAGCAAAAGGGCTTTTAGAGTGTCCCTCTTCTCGAACGGATACGACGGCGTGTGAGCTGGGGTGGCAAGCTAACGCTGTTAGCGCTATTGCTAAGCTACGTTAGCTGCTTTAGCCATCTAGCTAGACAATGTGTACAATATTTTACGCCGTATTCTATGCATGACTGATTAGTGTCGCAGAAAATTTTGCCTTGTTGAGGAAGTAATACTTATCTGCGTTTAAGTTTTTGAAAACTACCGGTTTCTGGACAAAGTGGTTAGAAAGCATGCTAATTAGATAGACCGCAGCCACATAGTGGTGAGGATGAGTCTACTGTGTCCGGAAGCGAATTCACCATACATTTTCTGCATTCAGGGTTCACTCAACATCGTTTTATGGTTTGTTTTGCTATTGACAGTTACAGTTGATTTCGAGATTGGTTATCGATTTGCTCTCCTTAAATATGTCAACAGATTTAAGTATTTTCGCCGCCAGATACTGGGGTTAGGTTCTCCAGAATTATGGCCCGAGCTTGTAACGTCTAGACTAACGTTAGCTGGCTAGTTGAACTATGCTCGTTTACATCCACATTGTCAAACTTAAAGAATATTGCAGCCTCAACTTCAGACCTGCGTTTACTAGTTACAATCATGTAACTAAGAAATTCGCTGGGGAGAGAGATTGTATACTTTGATGAATAGGACTGGTTTGAGATATGTCCTGTGACGAAGGATATCATTGACATTACTTAAAGGCAGATCCAAGTTCAGTTTTGAGATCCATCTGCGTCATTGTACTGCATTTTATGTTAATTAATTAAGTAAGTAGCAAATGAATTTGATAATGTGGTTAACTATAGTCAAATTTGAGATGCATATCTAGTCAGTAAGTACGTTTTTTGTGGAAATCAACCAATAGCATTTCCCCCCTCAGACTTTCTACAACTGCTTCAAGGATGGTCAAGATCTTCATCGGGAATGTCCCTCGAGAGGCAGACAAGGATGAAATTCAGGCATTGTTCTCACAGTACGGCGCCGTCACAGAATGCGCCATTGTCAAGAATTTTGCTTTCGTCCACATGGATGACCGTAAGTCTGCCACCAAAGCCATCCGCAACCTGCACCTCTACAAGCTGCATGGCACAGCGATAAACGTTGAGGCTAGTCGCGGGAAGAACCAGGGAGCTGTCAAACTCCATGTGACGAACGTGGAGAAAGGCAACGACGATGAGCTCCGCGCTTTGTTCGAGGAGTACGGTACAGTCTCTGAATGTGCTATTGTCAAAAACTTTGCGTTTGTGCACATGGACAACTCTGACGAGGCTTTGGATGCCATCAAGGGATTAGACAACATTGAATTCCAGGGTATGTTTTTTTTATAAAAAAATGTATTGCTAAGTTTAAGAAAGTTACACATTAAAACATTTGGATACTACCTCTCTTCCACCTAATCATGTTCTTTGGCATTTCTCTCCCTAATAGGGAAACGTATCCATGTCCAGATTTCCAAGAGCCGTCCCAGGTATGAGGAGGAAGAAGACTACCCCCCACCTCAAAGGGGGGGATACTGGCCCCCCCGTGGCTACCCCGGGGAGAGGCATGATCCCCCACCCCCTAGCTATCTAAGAGGTCGTCACCCACCCCCTCATCACGGGTACCCTGCTCCACCTCCACCACCCCCGCCCCCCAGACGAGCCCCTTACCCAGAGCGTGCTTATGAGCGCGAGAGAGAGAGCTATGCCGTGGTGGATTACTATGAGAAATACAGGGCTCGTCCTGCCGCTTACGGCATAATGTCCTATGATGAGAGGCGTGTAGGCTCCTTACCCCCTCCACCCCCACCTCCCTCTTCCATGGTCAGGGAGCGCTTCATGACCTCTAGCCTCGACCCATACGAGCGTCGCCCCCTCCCTCCTCCCCCGTCCGCGTATTATGCCAGGGACCGCAGTCCCATTCGGAGAGCCCCTCCTCCCCCCATGCCCCCCACCATTAACGGTTACTCCTATGAGCGTTCCCGACTCTCTCCCGTTTCTCGGCCCGCGATGTACAACCTACCCCGTACCAGGGACCCCTACGCCGACAGGTTGCCACCGCCGCCAGCAGCCCGCTATTACTAAGCAGCGTACACCGCCGTTTGACTCAAGGTGAGAATAGGTCTGCGCTACAAACATTCTAATGGGAGATGAAGTAGTGCCTATCTTCTATGGAGGGTCCAAGATCACTTGATGCAGTCTTTAGATGGGCTTCATGACTCAGTTCTGAGTGGGGAATGGTCTGACAGTCGCTCTTCGCTAAACCCCCAGATTAACTATGAAATGCTTGATTAAAAAAAAAAAAAAAATTTCAAGCATGCGTAAAAGAGAGCTCTGCGACACATCGTCATTCTTAATCCTCTCCTTGGCACTGCTGGTGTATGGGCAAGGATTGAGGTAAAGAGAAATAATGTGTTGGTGAAAGTGAGGAACTTAAATAGATGAATAATTTCACCATTTAAAATGAAATATTTCACAAGTTGATGATAATGGAACACTGAATGTAGATCGTTTTATAAATGGAAACTTGTTCGCTGGGGGTGTAACAGTCGCTTGACTTGTGTGTGGTTTGCTCTCTTTCCAGGTTTAAATATTTCAACAAGATCTGCGTCCTCGTCACCGCCGTCGTCTCCTGATGCACGCAGCGATTTAGCCCCCCCCCCGCCCCCTTCTGGTTGAGCGCGTTTCGGTCTCCTGCAACACAGGAGGAATTGTAATGCATGACCTCTCGTCATTTAAAACACTTTTATTACACTCGTATTGTTTTGGCCTTTTTGTTTTGCATTATTTTAGTGTTGTGCTTCAGCTACCTTTTAGTCTCAGGCTCCCAGAAGCCTTTTAGTCAGACGCTCTTTTTATTTTACATTCCAATATTTAGTCTTGATATAATGTAACGTGTCATGATACAAACTTTTGCTGTTAAATCAAATTTCAGAAATTTGATGAATGGAAGCTGAAACACGTTATTATGCATAGGATGTTATTAATATCAAATAATCGTGACTGTATTTCGACTTGAATACAAACCATCATGTGTTTCCTTTGAAATTAAACTAGCACGTTTGTTCAATCTACGTCTGAAATTATGAAAATCTATGGATCATGAAAAGGTTGCGCTCTGCGACAATGTACAACGGCGTAATAAAACCACTACGACGGACTACAATGGACTAGTTGGTTAATTTAATTGGACAAATATTTGCTCATGGTAGCTAGTTTTACCAATATATATATATAACGTTCTTATTTGTCATCACAGAGCGCATGGTTTTAATAAAAAAAAATAAAAAAATTGTATAGTCATTTGGAGCTCCTTTGATCTCTTGTTAAATCATAATCGTATCACAGATTCTTATATCACTATCAGTGATTCAATGGTGGATGATCAGTTGCTTCACAATATACTTTTAACTATTGAATCGTGATCATGTAAAGGGGGATATATTCTTGCTAATGATATATTATGAATCGTCCTCTACCAATGTGAAATAGCGTTTTCATCACTTGTCTCCCCTCGACTTCAAGCGCTCAATCACAATTTAACTATATCAATATGCCCCTTCACTGACCATCAATTTATTTAGGTGTCATGGGTTGAGTTGATAGGGCTTTATTGTCATCTCCCCAGTTCTCACCATACTACATTTGTCATGATGGTGTTCTGAGCACCCTTGCTCTGGAAGAATCTTTGGAAGGATGTTCTTGGAACAGCCTGCAGTAACATAACCAGGTAAGATGGGAATCGGGGTCATTTGTAGGTTGTGACACTGGGTTAAAGATGTGATGTTTTTAGGTATACAGGAGTCTAGTTAAGAGTTGTTTTCTGGATTTAGTACATTAAAATGGCAAAATACCTCTATGTTGCGCTTTATTTAGGCTGGGCAATGACAGGTAATGCAGTGTTATGTTATCCCTTTCCAAACTAAAAAGCAATATGTCAGCCAAATGTCTTTCTTTAAAGGGGCAATCTGGGATTTGTGAACATTTTGGACTTTTATTTATATATATATATGCCTAGCCATTGATTCTTTAAGAATATAACTTGAATTCCTTGTGACCTTAGTTCAGCTGGCCTACACAAAAATGATTAAAATCCCCAAATATAAGCTTGGTACTCCAATTGTTTGTAAACTATGTTTAATTGTTAACAAACCATAGTCAACCTTGGCAAAACCATCCCTTTGAGCTCATAGATGGTCAGTCGTGTCAATAGCTCAGTCTATGATTTTCAGTGGTTACATTTCTCCAGCCCCATCCCTGAACTGTTAACCAAACAATTGGCGGGGACTTTGTTGTTTGAATCCAAGATTGCCCTTCCAGAAGCAAGCAGGGACCAAGTATTTTCAGGTTCTTAGTGATGTTTGGGGTGTATTTTTTTCGTTTTTGTGTGCACTGAAGAAAAACTTGACTATTAATGCCATGAGTGTGCAAAGCTGTCATCAATGGAATGAGGGGCTACTTTGAAGAATCTTTGTTTAACACGTTTTTGGTTACTACATAATTGCATATGTGCTTTTTCATAGTTCTGATTTCTTCATTATTATTCTACAATGTAGAAAACAATAAAAAATAAAGAAAAACCCTTGAATAAGTAGGTGTCAACTTTTGATTGGTACTGTGTATTTTGACTTTTATAAGATATTGGTCAAACTCGGGCACTTAAATCCCTGTTGGGTGATGGGTTCCAAAGTGGTGCAGTGGTCTAAGACACTGCATCATGCTAGAGGCGTCACTACAGACATCTCAACCGGCCGTGATTGGGAGTCCCACAATTGGGCCAGCGTCGTCAAGAGTTTGGCTGGTGTAGGCCGTCATTGTAAATAAGAATTTGTTATTTACAGACTTGCCAGGTTTAATTAAATAAATAAAAAATCCTATATAGTCAGTTTTCGTAATGGATAATTACTACAAACTAACGGTGAAAAGTGATATCAGGGTACACAACATTTTACTATTTTTATAGCTTATTTTTCTCAGTTGAATAATGCCTGGGGACATGGCAAAAACGCCTACATCCACTGAAAAAGTATTGCATAATATTCCCTTTCAAGATCTACATTTTTGTGTTTTTAAGGAAAGGACGCCTTAACTTAACACCCCCTCCCCGATTGTGTGGTCAATACATAAATTAATACGGACTTGAATATCCATCTAGTTCGATCAGATTTGATGAATGTGGACCAATCTGGAACGAATGCGTTCCATTGGCTCCTTTGGTGGGGTTTATTGGCGGTTGGCATCCAACGTTATGGTGCATTACTGCCACCTACTGTCCAGGAGTGTTCGCCAGAGACTGGGAGAACCTAAATCTTGTCTTAAAAAAATATGAAATATTTGAGACTATATGCAATAGCGTTCTACTCAATATACTCATTAAACTCATTCCCTGTATCCCTTTCTCCCTAATACTAGATATCAACCTTTTTATTTCCCTCTGATATTGCCCACACTGTAGCAATACATGCTCCAGGGTCTCCGTTTCCTCTCAATAATCACCATTTCCTGTTAGAAAAGAGTCTATCACATGTAAGGTCTTATTCAACTGGCTGTGTCCCACCCATAATCTTGTTAAAATAGCCTCTTCTCTTCTGTCCCTTCCTGCTGTCCTCCCCTCCCAGACTTTCCTCTGCACTTGAAATGAATGCCTGCCATTAGTATCTTTATTCTGCTGCTCCTGCCATCACTGTCCATATCATGCTTTATCAGTCCATATTCAGCCACATCAACTGCCTTGTTCCCCTCCAACCCCACATGGGCTGGGACCCAAGTAAATCTGTCCAAGCCTGCCATAGGTTTGTAGCACCTCATAAAGCAGGTCTTGTTTGTTACACGTGCTGAAGGACTGGAGACTCATCAACACTGCACATAAATCAGTGCACATAACTACTCTGGCTTGGCTTCCTCCACCCACTGCAAGGCCAACAGTCTGGCCATCAGCGCCGCCATATATACAGTCAGATCTGTAATCAGTGGTGGTTTAAGCATGTACAGTCGTGGCCAAAAGTTGAGAATGACACAAGTATTGGTCTCCACAAAGTTTGCTGCCTCAGTGTTGATGGCTTTTTGCATATACTCCAGAATGTCATGAGTGATCAGATGAATTGCAATTAATTGCAAAGCCCCTCTTTGCCATGAAAATGAACTTAATCCCCCCAAAAAATGTCCACTGCATTTCGGCCCTGCCACAAAAGGACCAGCTGCCATCATGTCAGGGATTGTCTCGTTAACAGGTGAGAGTGTTGACGAGGACAAGGCTGGAGATCACTCTGTCGTGCTGATTGAGTCAGAATAACAGAATGGAAGCTTTAATAGGAGGGTGGTGCTTGAAATCATTGTTCTTCCTCTGTCAACCATGGTTACCTGCAAGGAAACATGTGCCGCCATCATTGCTTTGCACAAAAAGAGCTTCACAGGCAAGGATATTGCTGCTGGTAAGATTGCACCTAAATCAACCATTTATCGGATCAAGAACTTCAAGGACAGAGGTTCAATTGTTGTGAAGAAGGCGTCAGGGTAAACCTTGGTGGCCGACAAACTGTTAGGTCCTACATAAAGCTGTCCCAATGGCAGAGTCCAAACAGCAGTCCCAACACCTTACCACTGCTACACCTGGCTATCAGCGGAGCCTTGTCTGGCAGTGAAACAGTTAATTCAGCCTAATTTACTGCCTTTGGCTGACTTGCTTAAACAGATGTGGTTTCTACTGACAATTGAGATGTACAAACTAAGGCATAAGGAGACGACGAGCGGCTCAGAGGCAATCTGTAATTTTGATTAAGACATTAATGAGCGAGCTAGGACGGACGTAGTCAGAACATGGGCCGTTCGTACAACATGGGCCGTTCGTGTTCTCCCTGTACACCAAGTCAGAACTGTAGGATAAATAAAGGGGGCACATAAGCAGACAATGAAAGCTCTTAAAATATTAAATGATTATATTTCTCTAAAACAGGTTATAGGCTACATGTGCACCACCAAGTCAGGATAGTAGGTGAATTTAAGAGGTGAAAATATACCAAATTATTAGTGAGGCACATGGGCTACTAACAGCTTACTACACAACATACACCTAGTATTGCTTTCTTAGCTACAGTATACATATCTCCCTGGCATATTACACCGTTTATGCAGCAGCATACAATACATTTTTAGACTCACCTTGTTGTGCTGTGCTCAGTTGAACAGGAAGGTGGTGCACCATGTCCCTGTAGGTTGACCCAGTAATTCATTGCCAGCTGCTGTCCTCTAATCTGCAATGGCATATCCCCCATCTCCACGTGTAGTGCAGCCACTGGGGAGGTCCTAAACATCCCACTACAAATTGTGGGACTCCCGATCACGGCCAGTTGAGATGTCTGTAGCACTGAGATGCAGTTTCCCCTTTTTCTGTTTTGCATTGTTTTAGTATTTTGCTTTAGCTACCTTTTAGTCTCAGGCTCCCAGAAGCCTTTTAGTCAGCTGTTTTTTTTATTTTGCGTTCCATTCTTAGTGCTCTTGATATACTGTTATGTGAGACATGATTTGATATTTTGCTGAAAATCTAATTTAACAGCAACGTTGATGAATGGAAGCTGCAACATGTTATTACGATGAGGATGTTATTAAGATCAAATAATAGTGACAATACCAATTTCAATAC
This sequence comes from Thymallus thymallus, assembly GCA_023634145.1. Taxonomy (NCBI): domain Eukaryota; kingdom Metazoa; phylum Chordata; class Actinopteri; order Salmoniformes; family Salmonidae; genus Thymallus; species Thymallus thymallus. Next base: position 9,890,726 of record CM042423.1, read on the forward strand.
GAACCATCATGTGTTTCCTTTGAAATTACACTGGCACGTTTGTTCAATCCATCGTCTGAAATTAAGCTAAATTGTGGATTATGAAAATGTTGCGCTCTGGGACAATGTACAACGGCGTAACAAAACCACTACAAGAATGGACTAGTTGGTTAGCTAGTTAACCCATAGGCGTGCAACATTCTTATTTGTTCTCACAAAGGACATGATTTTAATAAAACAACTGAATTGTATAGTCATTTTTTACTTTCTGGATCTCTTCTTGTTAAATCACAATCTTAGCACATACAGTTGAAGTTGGAAGTTTACATACACATAATTTTTCAACCACTCCACAGATTTCATGTTAACAAACTATAGTTTTGGCAAGTCTGTTAGGACATCTACTTTGTGCATGACACAAGTAATTCTTCCAACAATTGTTTACAGACAGATTATTTCACTTGTAATTCACTATATCACAATTCAGATGTGTCTTTAACTGCACATGTCTTTAACTGCACATGGGGACAAAGATCGTACTTTTTGGAGAAATGTCAGTCAGGAAGTTAAAGCTTTTGTCGCAAATGGGTCTTCCAAATGGACAATGACCCCAAGCATACTTCCAAATGGACAATGATCCAAGCATACTTCCAAAGTTGTGGCAAAATGGCTTAAGGACAACAAAGTCAAGGTACTGGAGTGGCCATCACAAAGCCCTGACGTCAATCCTATAGAAAATGTGTGTGCAGAACTGAAAAAGCGTGTGTGAGCAAGGAGGCCTACAAACCTGACTCAGTTACACCAGTACTGTCAGGAGGAATGGGCCAAAATTCACCAAACTTATTGTGGGAAGCTGGTGGAAGGCTATCCGAAACGTTTGACCCAAGTTAAACAATTTAAAGGCAATGCTACCAAATACTAATTGAGTGTATGTAAATGTCTGACCCACAGGGAATGTGATGAAATAAATAAAATCTGAAATAAATTATTCTCTCTACAATTATTCTGACATTTCACATTCTTAGAATAAAGTGGTGATCCTAACTGACCTAAGACAGGGAATATGTACTAGGATTAAATGTCAGGAATTGTGAAAAACTGAGTTTAAATGTACAGTGGGGAGAACAAGTATTTGATACACTGCCAATTTTGCAGGTTTTCCTACTTACAAAGCATGTAGAGGTCTGTAATTTTTATCGTAGGTACACTTCAACTGTGAGAGACGGAATCTAAAACAAAAATCCAGAAAATCACATTGTATGATTTTTAAATAATTAATTTGCATTTTATTGCATGACATAAGTATTTGATCACCTACCAACCAGTAAGAATTCCGGCTCTCACAGACCTGTCAGTTTTTCTTTAAGAAGCCCTCCTGTTCTCCACTCATTACCTGTATTAACTGCACCTGTTTGAACTCGTTACCTGTATAAAAGACACCTGTCCACACACTCAATCAAACAGACTCCAACCTCTCCACAATGGCCAAGACCAGAGAGCTGTGTAAGGACATCAGGGATAAAATTGTAGACCTGCACAAGGCTGGGATGGGCTACAGGACAATAGGCAAGCAGCTTGGTGAAAAGGCAACAACTGTTGGCGCAATTATTAGAAAATGGAAGAAGTTCAAGATGACGGTCAATCTCCCTCGGTCTGGGGCACCATGCAAGATTTCACCTCGTGGGGCATCAATGATCATGAGGAAGGTGAGGGATCAGCCCAGAACTACACGGCAGGACCTGGTCAATGATCTGAAGAGAGCTGGGACCACAGTCTCAAAGAAAACCATTAGTAACACACTATGCCGTCATGGATTAAAATCCTGCAGCGCACGCAAGGTCCCCCTGCTCAAGCCAGCGCATGTCCAGGACCGTCTGAAGTTTGCCAATGACCATCTGGATGATCCAGAGGAGGAATGGGAGAAGGTCATGTGGTCTGATGAGACAAAAATAGAGCTTTTTGGTCTAAACTCCACTCGCTGTGTTTGGAGGAAGAAGAAGGATGAGTACAACCCCAAGAACACCATCCCAACCGTGAAGCATGGAGGTGGAAACATCATTCTTTGGGGATGCTTTTCTGCAAAGGGGACAGGACGACTGCACCGTATTGAGGGGAGGATGGATGGGGCCATGTATCGCGAGATCTTGGCCAACAACCTCCTTCCCTCAGTAAGAGCATTGAAGATGGGTCGTGGCTGGGTCTTCCAGCATGACAACGACCCGAAACACACAGCCAGGGAAACTAAGGAGTGGCTCCGTAAGAAGCATCTCAAGGTTCTGGAGTGGCCTAGCCAGTCTCCAGACCTGAACCCAATAGAAAATCTTTGGAGGGAGCTGAAAGTCCGTATTGCCCAGCGACAGCCTTGAAACTTGAAGGATCTGGAGAAGGTCTGTATGGAGGAGTGGGCCAAAATCCCTGCTGCAGTGTGTGCAAACCTGGTCAAGAACTACAGGAAACGTATGATCTCTGTAATTGCAAAGGTTTCTGTACCAAATATTAAGTTCTGCTTTTCTGATGTATCAAATACTTATGTCATGCAATAAAATGCTAATTAATTACTTAAAAATCATACAATGTGATTTTCTGGAGTGTATCAAATACTTGTTCTCCCCACTGTATTTGGCTAAGGTGTATGTAAACTTCCGACTTTTTCTGTATTCTTATATCCCTATCAGTGATTCAATGGCGGAGGATCAGTTCAAGCTCTCAATCGCAATTGAACTATACCTTCACTGCCAATTTAATTTATTTTGGTTTCATGGGTTGGAATTACAGGGCATTATTGTCATGTCCCCAGTTCTCAACATATCACGAATGATGATGTTCTGAGCATCCTTCCTCTGGAAGAATCTTTGGAGAGATGTTCTTGGAACAGCCTGCAGGAACCTAACCAGGTAAGATGGGAATCGGGATCAGTTGTGGGTTGCATGAAACTCAGGGTTATGGATGTGATGAATTTAGGTACACAAGATTCGAGGTCTTTTCCAATTTAGTACAGGAAAACAGCAAAAGTCCTCTTGATGTGTGTCCATAATTATGACACTGCATTGTCAACTAATACAGTTTTATGTTCTTCCTGTTAAGTGCCTTTAACGGGGCAATCTGGGAATCATACATCATTTTGGGACTTCTAAGTTAATGATACAGTGCATTCGGAATGTATTCAGACTTTTTCCACATTTTGTTATATTACAGGCATATTCTAAAATGGATTAAAACAATGTTTTTCTCATCAGTCTACACACAATACCAAAATAAAAAAACGTATCACATTTACAGAAGTATTCAGATCCTTTACTCAGTACTTTGTTGAATCACCTTTATCAACGATTACAGACTCAAATCTTGTGTATGACGCTACAAGCTTGGCCCATTCTTTTCTGCAGATCCTCTCAAGCTCTGTCAGGTTGTCAGGTTCTAATCCGGGTTCTGCTGGGCCACTCAAGGACATTCAGAGACTTGTCCCGAAGCCACTCCTGCATTGTCTTGGCTTTGTCTTGGCTGTGTGCTTTGGGTCATTGTCCTGTTAAATGGTGAACCTTTGCCCCAGTCTGAGGTCCTGAGCGCTCTGGAGCAGGTTTTCACCAAGGATCTCTGTACTTTTCTCAGTTCATCTTTCCCTCAATGCTGACTAGTCTCCCAGTCCCTGCCACTGAAAAACATCCCCACAGCATAATGCTGCCACCACCGTGCTTCATCGTAGGTATGGTGGCAGGTTTTCTCCAGACGTGACAGTTGGCTTTCAGGCCAAAGAGTCTTGGTTTCATCAGACCAGAGAATCTTGTTTCTCATGGTCTGAGAGTCTCTTGGGAGCTTTTGGCAAACTCCAAGCGGGCTTTCATGTGCCTTTTACTGAGTAGTGGCATCCGTCTTGGCCCTCTACCGTAACGGCCTGATTGGTGGAGTACCGCAGAGATGGTTGTCCTTCTGGAAGTTTCTCCCATCTCCACAAAGGAACTCTGGAGCTCTGTCAGAGTGACCATCGGATTATTGGTCACCTCCCTGGCCAAGGCCCTTATCCCCCAATTTCTCAGTTTGGCCGGGCAGCCAGCTCTAGGAAGAGCCTTGGTGGTTCCAAACTTCTTCCATTTAAGAATGATGGAGGCCACTGCGTTCTTGGGGACCTTTAATGCTGCAGACATTTTTGGGATCTGGCTCGACACAGTCCTGTCTCGGAGCTCTACAGAGAATTCCTTCAACCTCATGGCTTAGTTTTTGCTCTGACATGCACTGTCAACTTTGGGACCTTATATAGACACCTGTTTGCCTTTCCAAATCATGTCCAATTAATTGAATTTACCACAGGTGGACTCCAATCAAGTTGTAGAAACATCTTAAGGATGATCAATGGAAACAGGATGCACCTGAGCTCATAGCAAAGGGTATGAATAATTATGTAAATATGGTGTTTATGACTTTTTATTTATTTGTAAAAACATCTAAAAACCTGTTTCTTCTTTGTCATTATGGGGTATTGTGTGTAGATTGATGATGAACATTTATTTATTTAATACATTTTACAATAAGGCTGTAACGTAACAAAATGTGGAACAATTGAAGGGATCTGAATACTTTCCGAATGCACTGTACAGCCATTGATTCTTGAAGAATAGAACTGATGACCTCATGACCTTAGTGACCTTAGTTCAACTGTCCTACCCAAAATATAAGCCAATCAGAGCCAAATATATGCTTGTTTTACACCATTGTTTACAAACAATGTAAATGTAAACATACTATAGCTTCAAAACATGGTCAAAACTATAATGTTGAGCTCTTTCATGGTCAGTCCTTGCATCAAAATCTTTGTCTTTGGATTTCAGTGGTTACATTTCTCCAGTCCCATCCCTCAGCTGTTGACCAAAAGAAGTGGCGGGGTCTTTGTTGTTTGAGTCCCAGATTGTCCTTTAAATACAAACATGATTTTGGTTGAAGGTTTGTGTGTCGTGATTGTGTGAGGTGTTTTAGATATAATTCCATCCATAAGCAAGCAGGGACAAGTCAGGTCAGCAGGTTCATATTGATGTGGGGGTGTATTCATTCAGTGTACACAGAATAAAAATGTTTTGCAACGGAAACAAGCGTTTCTTTTTGACGAGTTCAGGTTCATGTTTCTACACATTTGGTTCCTAGTGAATGCACCCCTGGTTCGATTTTACAGGCCCCTGTTAAGTTTCAAAAGTATACTAAACAAAAATATTAACGCAACAATTTCATCGATTTTACTGAGTTACAGATCATATAAAGAAATCAGTCAATTGAAACAAATTCATTAGGCCCTAATCTATGGATTTCACATGACTGGGCAGGGACGGAGCCAGGCCCACCCACTGGTGAGCCAGGCCCAGCCAATCAGAATTAGTTTTTCCCCACAAAAGGGATTTATTACCAACAGAAATACTCCTCAGTTTCATCAGCTGTCCAGGTGGCTGGTCTCAGATGATCCCACAGGTGAAGAAGCTGGGTGTGGAGGTCCTGGGCTGGCGTGGTTGCACGTGGTCTGCTGTTGTGAGGCCAACGTTGGAGATGGCTTACTGTAGAGAAATTAACATTTAAATTTTCAGGCAACAGCTCTGGTGGATATTCTTTCAGTCAGCATGCCAATTGCATGTTCCCACAACTTGAGACATCTGTGGCATTGTGTGACAAAACTGCACATTTGTGCAAGAAATAGGAGAAATTCTGGGATCTTTTATTTCAGCTCATGAAACATGGGACCAACACTTTACATGTTGCGTTTATATTTTTGTTCAGTATATAATTAATGCGTACATATTTAAACCTATACTGTAAATAGTTATTGTTTTGTACAGCTGTACCTCTGAAAACTTGGTTTTTAAAGTGTCTATAATAAAATATTTTAAAACCATGATCTTGATTGTTCACACTGATTTGAGTGTCCTTTCCAAATAAGGGTTGAGATAATTTATATTTTCCTTTTGTGAGTATCCTAAAGATAATGTAGCCTTTTTTATAAACCCATATATATGGCTAATACCGCCCTACTATATTGTTGGAGGGCCCATGTGGCTTTGTTGATAGAGCATGTTGCTTGCAATGTCAGGGTTGGTTGTGGGTTTGATTCCTATGGGGGACCAGTACGAAATATTATGATAAATGTATGCACTCTCTACTGTAAGTCGCTCTGGATAAGAACATCTGCTAAATGACTAAGATATAGCCATTATCATATGACTGACTGGTGATGAGTTCCTTTTGTTGTGTCTGTGGTCTGTTCCCTTTGTGGAAGTCTACTGCCCTCTGCTGGATAGTTGGTGCATATACAGATCAAAGAAGTCACGACAGCTCTGGCACGGGATGGTATATCCTTCTCAAAGTCTCCTTACACACACACACACACAACACATGCTCCCACTAATAGTAATCTAAAACATACACATATATATATAAGTTTATTAAAACATTTAGCAGAAGTTCAGTTAATTATGTTCACAGCATATTATTTTACAATGCACTCTAAATTGCATTATAAAACGATTGCATTATAAATCATGAATCCCAGTTACACTCATGATGACCTCTCACCCCAGAGTAAACCACATTCATGTCCCTCTCTCTGATCTCTTTTTGGTTCTGCCCTCCTCTTGGTCTTCCTCGAGGGGAAACTCATGACAGCATAGTTCAGCTCCTCTCCCTCGTCTCTCTGTAGATGAGAATTAGTCAGATTGTCTACCTCATAAGGTAGAGTGCTGTGCAGTAGAAAAATATGTGTGAAAATGAGTTACAATACTAGGCTGCTAGACATTTTCATTTAAATCATAAAATGCAATTTAATTGTGGAAATATATTATTTTGTTCTTTATACAAGTTTTCACGTCCTTTTCAGATGTTATGTTCTTTTTGGTGTGTTAAATTGTTAATAGAATTGTAGGTAAACAGGCAACTACCTCCTTGTCAGGACAGGAAGGGGCTGTAACACCACTTTGAGGCTGTTGAGGTAAACCTTCTTGACAAAAATGAGTATTATTAGGACAGTGTTCATTTTGGGGACAGGGTGTGCCGGTGCCACTGCCTTTCAGCTCTCTAAAAATGTAATTATAGCATAGAAGCTATACTCTAATAAATATATTTATTAAAGGCCCAGTGCACTCAAAAATAAGATTTTCCTGTGTTTTATATACACTGAGCGTACAGAATATGCTCTTTCCATAACATAGACTGACCAGGTGACTCCAGGTGAAAGCTATGATCCCTTATTGATGTCACTTGTTATATCAACTTCAATCAGTGTAGATGAAGGTGAGGAGACAGGTTAACAAAGGATATTTAAGTCTTGAGACAATTGAGACATGGATTGCATTGCTGTGGAACACTTCGACACCTTGTACAGTCCATGCCCCGATGAATTGAGAATGTTCTGAGTGCAAAAGGGGGTGTAACTCAATATTAGGAAGGTGGTGCTAATGTTTTGTACACTAAGTGTATATTTCCACCATATGAGGTTGGAATAATTTTAAGTTCTGAAAATTATGACAATGCCTTTTTAGCGAAAGAGCTGTTTGAAAAGACTGCATGAAATTTCAGTCTGTTTTGATGGGATGGAGTTCTGGCCTCCCTCGTGACATCACTAAGCAGCATATTAGGTAATTGACCAATAAGAGAGTTCCAAACCTCTCTGCCAATAACAGCACATTTTTTGTTTTCCCCTCCCCACTTAGACCACTCTGACAGAAATTGCTCTTCGCTATAAAGCTTTTTTTGTTAATTTTTTTTAACACAGTAATGTACTGAATTGTTACCCAGAAATAATTGCATATTGAGATAAAAACGAATTAATCCAGACTCTTCCTTAAAACACCCTCAATCACTTTTATGGTTGTTGTTGCGGCAACATTTTACCGTAATGATCATCACATTGCATGTAATCATATTGGAAAGGTACGTGAATGATCGCACAAAATGGCAGAAGGGCCTTAATGATACATAACCTTTCTTCCTTCTCACACAGATGAGGAGGTCAACGATAGCTGTTGGAGATGTTGGACAAGATTAAAGCCAGGAGCTTGGCGTCCACCAGATCAGCAGCGCTAGCACCTGTGGTTTAAAGTAAGATGTTGATATTAATTCTCAGTTAAACAGGTATACATGTTCAATTTTGTAAGCTTAGCCTTAGACCCTTTTACAATTTAGCATTGAATCAGCACATTTATTTTAGTTTGAATTGTGACAGAGTTTAAAATCAAAATACCTCCAACATCCAGCTTGGTTCCGTTCCCAAACAGTATCTCCCCACATGAGGCCTCAGCACAGTAGTAAGTCCCAGCATCAGAGAGGCTGAGGTTCCTCTTGGGGAGGTTGTAGACACAGCTCTGTGTAGGAGACCCAGCCTCAGGGCTCTTCTCACACTGATCACTCCTGTCTCCATGGGTGTAAATGATTCCTGGACGGGATTCTCCTGAGCCATGTCTGAACCAATAGACACTGTGTTCTCCTACACAGGTCTCAGTGTGTATTGTACAGTTCAGGGTCACAGAGTCTCCTGGCTGGACTGACTCAGACACAGACTGCTGGGTAAGATGCTGGTTCCTGGAATCTGCACCTTTTACCCAATTAAACCAAGGTTCTAATAAATGTTTGCTATATTACAATATAACCACTTGGAGAGCCTGATAGTCACATGTTAATAAATATACACTGAGTGTACAAAATAAAGGTGAAATAAAAATAAAAACAAAGATTTGTGTATGTGTGCCATTCAGAGGGTGAATGGGTGCAAATGATTAGAAAACATTAGAGAGAAACTTAGGAAGGTCCAGGCTTCCATAAAGATAAGAATACTGGTCTGGTTTGGTCTTAACCATATGGGTGTGTGGTAACACATCATTCAAAGATCAAAAGACCTACCCGAGGCCCTCAGAATAAAGATTATTGAGTCTGGGAGGGGTTACAAATCCATTTCCAAGCAATTCAAAGTACATAATTCAATTTCCAAGCAATTCGAAGTACATCAGTCCACTGTCCGACGAAAATTCCAGACCACTGGCAAACTACCTAGGATAGGTCGTACCACCAAACAACCTGTCAGTCCAAGAGCTGACCGAAAGATGCTCATAGAAGTCTCTAAGAACCCCAGGGTAACATCAAGGGATCTACAGGCCTCTCTTGCCACAATCAATGTCGAATTGCATGGGTACACTGTCAGAAAGAGACTGCACAAACTTGGCCTACATGGGAGGTCAGGAAGGAAGAAGCCTCTGCTCTCAAAAAATAATATCAAGACACAACTGACTTTACCCAGGTGTTGTCTGGCAAAAGTCAGTTGTGTCTTGATATTATTTTTTGAGAGCAGAGACTTCTATGAGCATCTTTTGGTCAGCTCTTGGGCTGACTTTGGTGGAATGACCTGTCCTAGGTAGTTTGCCAATTTTAATCGGACAGTGGAATGACGTACTTCGAATTGCTTTGAAATGGATTTGTAACCCCTCCCAGACTCATGGGCATCAATAATCTTTCTTCTGAGGGCCTTGGGTAGGTCTTTTGATCTTTGAATGATGTGTTACCACACACCTATATGGTTAAGACAAAACCAGACCAATTTTCTTTCTCTCTAATGTTTTCTAATCATTTGCACCTGTTTTGGTACACCTAATTCTAATTTGAGCCATTATGTGATGGTAAAGGTAGGGGTGTACAAACATTCACCATAAGGAAAAGGCATTTTTGTTTATTTTAATTGCATAACATTTTCACATGACTGTACATTGAGGAGTGTTTACACATTTCCTTACATTATTTATCCTTCTATTGATTTCAAAATGGCCAATATAGGCCCTCACCAACAGGGGGAATCTTGCTCTGTTCTCCCTCAAATCTCCCCTATTAGCTTACACCTACAAGGATACTCCTTCAAAGTCATGATAACAACAGGTTGTGTTCAGCAAACATGTGGGATTAATGTGGTTCAGACAGAGGTTTTGGTGAAACTGGTGGTGGAGACCTTGGTTCCATCTGATAGGGCACCATATTCCCTATAGCAGGGTTCCCCATCTGGTTTTGAGCAATATAAAAATGTAAGAATAAAATAAATGTGTGGAATTTTCATTGTTGGACCCCAAAAAACTGTAAGAAAACACCAAGAAATGAGCTCCAATTGATTTTAATTTAAGAAATCTGTCAAATCAAATCAAATCCAATTGTATTGGTCACATACACGTGTTAGCAGATGTAATTGCGAGTGTAGCGAAATGCTTGTGCTTCTAGCTCCGACAGTGCAGTAATATCTAACAAGTAATATATTACAGTTTCACAACATATACCCAAATACACATAAATCTAAGTAAGGAATGAATGAAGAACATATACATATATGGACGAGAGATGTCAGAGCGGCATTGGACTAAGATACCGTAGAATAGTATAGAATACAGTTTGTACATATGAGATGAGTAATGCAAGATATGCAAACATTATTAAAGTGACTAGTGTTCCATTTCTTAAAGTGGCCAGTGATTTCTAATCTATGTCTATAGGCAGCAGCCTCTAATGTGCTAGTGATGGCTGTTTAACAGTCTGATGTCCTTGAGATAGAAGCTGATTTTCAGTCTCTCTGTCCCAGCTTGGATGCACCTATACTGACCTCGCCTTCTGGATGATAGCGGGGTGAACAGGTAGTGGCTCGGGTGGTTGATGTCCTTGATGATCTGTTTGGCTTTCTATGGCATCGGGTGCTGTAGGTGTCCAGGAGGGCGGGAAATTTGCGCCCGGTAATGCGTTTGGGCAGATTTCTTTAGCCTCCTGAGGTTGAAGAGGAGCTTTTGCGCCTTCTTCACCACAATGTCTGTGTGGGTGGACCATTTCAGTTTGTCAGTGATGTGTACGCAGAGGAACATGAAGCTTTCCACCTTTTCCACTGCGGTCCCGTCGATGTGGATAGGGGAGTGCTCGCTCTGCTGTTCCCTGAAGTCCACGATCATCTCCCTTGTTTTTTATGTGACGTTGAGTGAGAGGTTATTTTCCTGGTACCACACTCCCAGAGCCCTCACCTCCTCCCTGTCTCATCATTGTTGGTAATCAAGCCTACTACTGTTGTGTCGTCTGCAAACTTGATGATTGAGTAGGAGGCGTGCTTGGCCACGCAGTCATGGGTGAACAGGGAGCACTGGAGGTGAATGAGCACGCACCCTTGTGGGGCTCCGGTGTTGAGGATCAGCACTGTTTCGTACTTTCACCACCTGTGGGCGACCCGTCAGGAAGTCCAGGACTCAGTTGCAGAGGGCGGGGTTCAGACACAGGGCCTCGAGCTTAATGATGAGCTTGGAGGATACAATGGTGTTGAATGCTGAGCTGTAGTCAATGAACAACATTCTTACAAAGGTATTCCTCTTGTCCAGATGGGATAGGGCAGTGTGCAGTGTGGTGGCAATTGCATCATCTGTGGATCTATTGGGGCGGTAATCAAATTGAAGTGGGTCTAGGGTGGCAGGTAAGGTGGAGGTGATATGATCCTTGACTAGTCTATCATAACACTTCATGATGACAGAGGTGAGTGCTACGGGGTGATAGTCATTTAGTTCAGTTACCTTTGCTTTCTTAGGTACAGGGACAATGCTGGCCATCTTTAAGCATGTGGGGACAGCAGACAAGGATAAAGTTGAATGATCTGGGAATCTAGTTGATGATCCCTACCCTACAGTACATAGTGCACTTCTTTTTACCAGAGCAAATAGGGTGCCATTTTGGAAGCATTTGGTTGATGCTGTACGTAGACAACAGTTTTGGTAAAAGTAATCTAAGCCTTGATATGTGCATGTCCTTAATTGATCCTCCTGTCATACTAAACAATGAAGATATGAGAACTGTGGGCTATATGTGTAAGAGGTGAAATTACAGATGTGAGGTTTGGTTATCAACTTCTTCCAAATCCCTCTGTTCAGAACAATAAAGACATTTTAAAAGTGAATGATGACCAAAGACATCACAAGGTTCATCACAGGCCTTAGAAACACAATGAGACAAATGAGCTGCATGCAAATCAAACTGCATTGGTAGCAAACCCTAACACATAAATGTCACAGGAAATATGTGTAAACTCAAAAGTACCTAAGAAAGAAAAGTTTATACCAAATGTGTGAAGGCACAATGTCTGTTTGTTTAGTTGTTGAGTGGAAACTTCGGACCACAGAGATCTTTGTATGAGGTTTGTGTTTGTGACACTGACCACAGGACGAGGATGTAGCGTCTGCAGCGAATGCATCAGATGAGAGTCTGCAGAGAGCATTGACACCTGCCTCTGTACCGCTGTACACTCAACATTAGGTCTGTTGTTTATGGATGCATTCAATGTGTATGTGAATACATCATGGATGCACTATGATTGAAATAGGCCAACAAGTGCTCCAAACTGTTCAAGATGTTGAATACAGCACATATATGGTATGTTTTAACATAGCCCACTAAAGTATGGTTATTGTACTAAACAGCAGATGGCGGTGTGCAGGTGTCCCAAACCCCAGGTTTGGGACACCTGCAACATACAATATCATTGTACATCATGCATTATATTAAATTCAACTGTAGTATGATAACAACAGTAGATAAATGTCTGTCTTTATTTGTACTCCTTCCATGTTGTGCACAAATCTAGTCTAGAGCCTGGGGTAGTTTGGTTTTTGTTTTGGTCAGGGATTTATAGTCTGGCGGTATGGGTGGAAAGAGATGTGGGAACTGATTGGTGAGAAGAGAGTGTGTGGTTTAGATGCGCAGAGAGAGAGGGGGAGAGAGAGATAGAGAGAACAACAGATCAGTGTGGTGAGAGCTGAGAGGTTGCTTGTCTTCAGAATAGAGAGAGAATGAAACATAATTAGGCCTATCAGTGACAACATTATACACACACATTTATTTATATTTTTATTTATTGGTTATTTCCCCTTAAATATACAGTACATTACCACAAGTATTATGAGTTTGGTTAAAAGTGCCCCAGTTTGTGGAAGTTTTGTTGCTGTTTGTGTCCTTAATCTTATTTACACTGAATTTCATATTTACGCCCAGGGCTATGTCATCTTTAATTTTAAGAGCTGGTGATGAATCGATTCTATAGTTGTTCTTAAAAAAAAATTAAAAAAATAAGTCTTCCTCTCTCTCTCAGACAAATGTTATCATGAGAGTTCCAGTGTTGTTCAATTGAGATTCTCCCCAGGTCTCTCTCAACACTGTCCTGCTCCTTCCTGTCTCCCACACTACAGGAAGTAATGCGTTGCTCACTGGTCCCTCCTACTCTACCTTGGGCCCCGACCATGATGGCTGTCACAAGGGGAGTTGGAGTAGGGGGAAAGAGCACAACAACAACAGTCAATTATAAAATGACTATTCAATATACACTAAGCGATCAAAACATTAAGAACACCTTCCAAATATTTAGTTTTGCCCTGAGAACATCCGAATGTTCCTAATGTTTTGTCATGAGAACATCCGTATGTTCCTAATGTTTTGTACACTCAGAGTATATTTATTTGTCAGGGTATGGACTCTACAAAGTGTCGAAAGTGTTCCATAGGGATGCTGGCCCATGTTGACTCCAATGCTTCCCACAGTTGTATCAAGTTGGCTGGATGTCCTTTGGGTGGTGGACCATTCTTGATACACACAGGAAACTGTTGAGCATGAAAAACCCAGTAGCATTGCAGTTCTTGACACAAACTGGTGCGCCTGGCACCTACTACAATATCCTATTAGCTATTTGATTTTGAATTTTAAGACCTTAAGGTATCGCAGCCCATGCAAAATAACAGATATCTCTAGCTTAAACAGACGGGGATTTTTTAAATATGTTAATTCGATTTCAGCAAGGGCTAAGGGTTAAGCTGTCCCCTCCCCTTCATCTACACTGATTAAAGTGGATTTAACAAGTGACATCAATAAGGGATCATTGCTTTCACCTGGTCAGTCTATGTCATGGATAAGAAGACAGCTAAAGGTCAAATGATGGAGATGGAGAATGTCATGTACACTCAGTCACTTACATTAGTTCATCATCAGTGCTACACTGATATCAACATTAAAACATGTAGACATTATCTTGTGGCAGCGTACACCACATACTCCATCTCCTTCATTTTACCTTTAGCTGTCTTCTTATTGCATATTCCTTGTCCTCTTCTGATGGAAACTCAACGCTGCGTAGTTTAGAGAGTCTGTGTCCTGACCCAGATCCTGTAGAAAACAAATAATACGATTACACAAAACATGCAAATACTGTATCAACAAAACAAACAAAATATAGCTTAATCCAAGTACTGTTATCTTTAGGTCATGTACAAATCACGTCAATATTACCTGGCTATTTTGTGGTTGCAGTTGAGCCTCGATATCTGAATAAGTAAAGAGTCATTTAGGTCAGTACACAAACAGTTATTCAAACATTCATGTTATGTTCTGGATCTTTGATGTTATGGTGCTATTTTTTTTCCACTGGTCTTGGGATCTGTGTTAAGGTCAACGACATCATGAACTTTACCAAGTACCAGGACAATTTTTTGCCCAAAACCTGGTCGTCTCTGCCAGGAGGCTGAAACTTGGCAGCAAGTGGATCTTCCAGCAAGACAATAATCCCAAACACACACCATTATCCACAAAGAAATAGATAATTCACCACAAAAACATCTATATTTTGAGTCTCCGGACTTGAACACCATTGAAAACCTGCAGTTTGAATGGAAGAAGACAGTCCATATGCGTGTTCTCCAATCTCATAAAACATTTTAGAAAAAGGCTCAGTGTCATTACCCTCGCAAGGGGGGGTGCTGATCAATTGTGTTTGTATAAAATAACATAATTTTCACAATATTTGTATTATTTGTTTTATACAATCTTCTTTGCTTATCGTTATCAAGGGTGACAATACTTTTGGAGGTGACTGTATACGGTTTGGTCCTCCACTGTACCTGTGTTTAGTCTGTTTGCATCTCGTCTGACTTTGAGGACCAGGATGAGGATGATAATCAATAGAACAGCAGTTACAACACCCAGGATCACAACCAGTAGGAAGAGGTTCATGGTTCCATCAATCTTTCCTAAGAGACAGATTGTTTATTTCAATTCAATTCAATTCAACCAAATATAAATCAAAACTAGACTGAACTGATGTCTATGCCAGTGGGAAATGACTTAAACTACATCTAAACTGTGTAGAAATATGGATGTACATTTAATATGGATTATAATGGATGTACATTTATACAGTCTCTTCACTCTGTTCAGCTCACAAACGATCACCGAAATGAAAGCTAGACAGTCAGGGAGCATTGAAAATAAAAAAAATGATGGCTAGAGGGCACATTTTGACAGCGAGGAAATTCAACACATTTTCAGTGCTGCCCTCCGGACCTCAGTGAAAACAGTATGTGGCCCTCGGGGGAAGATATATTTGGCACACTTTTAAATTAATTATTGATACCCACTGAGACTTGAAGTATATAACTTATAAATTCCTCATGAGCTTAGTTCAAGTGACGTAGCCAATCAGTACCCAAAATATACGTTTGTTTTACTCCAATGTTTGTAAACGTAAATGTAAACAAACATTGTATATCCTCAAAACATGATTACTATAAATTATAATTATTATTATAATTCTGTTATCATGGATGGTCAGTCCTTGCATCCATAGCTCTGTCTATGCATTTGAGAGTGGTTACATTTCTCCAGGCCCATACCTCAGCTTTTTACCAAAACAGAGGCTTGTTATTGTTTCAATTTAGGATTCTAGCTTTAAATAAATGTGTGATAATTTAATGATGGAGCTAATTTTGCTGTATTTATTTTTTTACAGTAAAAGGAACTCACTTTCTTTAGATGACTCTGGTATTTCCTCACCTCTATTGTACCCTGTAACGTCAAGATTGGTAAACTCAATTGTAATTTCTGAGAGAGGAAAGACTATGGTCAGCAGGGGTTTACAAGGAAAAGCGTCTAATGGCTGTGCCACAAAAACCCAGGCCTCTTAATAGGAGACAGGTTAATTGAGACATGGATTGTATGAATGGGCATGACAAAAAAACTTTTGTACACTCAGTGTGTATCAAAAGCCAGATAAATAGTTCAAAACTTACCTTGAACCTTTAGAAATGTTGCATTGACAAAGACCATGTAGCTTTGTGGAAACATTCCACAGAAATACAGGCCAGAATCAGATGAATCCACATTTGTGATTTTGAGGAAGATGGTGGTGTTGTTGCTGTACATTTCCAAATGACTACTTTTTAAACCATTGTGCCAAAATGTCGATGGATGTGAGCCGTGCATAGTTGAGATACACACAGGCTCTGATCCGTTGACTTGTTGGAACCAGGCTGTGTGTCCCACAACCGTTGAAACATTTGAGCACTGCAAGGTGATGGTATCCCCCGTACGGACCACTATAGTCCGAGACTGAGTTACCAAACCTGAAACACATAAGACGTAAGTTAAAGATAGTTTATATTACATGTAAAACAATTAAATGAGCACCAGTGCATGCTGTGAATGCTAAACATTCTGGTAAGATACATTCTTTGGAAATGGATACATTAAATCTTGAACATGTGTACCTTACTTACTCAATCCATAGACCAGTAGAGCTGGTATATAGTTTCTCACCATTATGTGTGTAGATCTGTTCTGCTCTGTCTGGCTGTGAATCAGAGAATATCTCTTAATTCACTCTGAGATCAGACTGAGTCAAAGGGGATTTCATTGGTAGGGGGGCGTTGTAGTTGGTATAGGACCACAATGTCTACAGAAAGCAGAAGTGGTACTCCTACAGGCATTTTATGTGTAATTTACATCAGCTCTGTTTAAAGTACACTTGAGAAAAACAATATATTATTATTTATCATAGTGATTAAGGTGTAACATTAAAACAGAGTAACTATACAGAAACAAATGAGAAGTTGCTTAAATAAGAAATTCTAAACAATGATGGGAGAGTAGTCAGATTAACTGATAATTGCCACAAACGTGGTGGTGGAGAAGGAAGATTGGCATAGCCATAATCCAAGAGGTTGTGAGTTCAAATCCCAGGTGTTGAATAATTATTATTATATGAATGAACATGCACAATGTACTGTACATGTTACAAGCAGACCACCATTGTCCCTGTGCCCAAGGTAACCTGTCTAAATGACTATCGCCCCTTAGCACTCACATCTGTAGCCATGAAAAGCTTTGAAAAACTGGTCATGGCTCACATCAACACCATCATCCTGGACCCAATCCAATTTGCATACTGCCCCACAGTCTGCAATCAACCTGAACAGCTTTTACCCCAAGCCATGAGACTGCTAAATAGTTAATAAAATATATATATATATATATAGCTACTCTGGCTATCTGCATTGCACTAACCTTTTTGACTCATCACATACTCTTCTGCTACTGTTTACTATCTGTCACTTTATTCCTAGTTATATGTACATATCTACCTCATTTACCTCGTACTCCTGCATATGGACTCAGTACTGGTACTCCTTGTATATAGACAAGTTATCGTTACTCATTGTGTATTTATTATTACTTATTATTACGTGTTATACTTTTCTATTATGTCTCTGTTTTCTTTCTCTCTGTATTGTTATGAAGGGCCTGTAATTAAGTATTTCACTGTTAGTCCACACCTGTTGTTTACCAAGCATGTGACAAATCAAATTTGATTTGAATAATTAGTTGAAACAGCTACATTTGTAATGTTTTAGTGCTGCTAGTAATGCTTTATTTGGATAGAGGTTTAACTAACTATTCACTAACCTTAACCCTAGCCAGGCTGTAGCTACAGATACAGAGGTAGACAGGTCTTTTCAGAGACAGGCACAAATCACTACAGATACTGCCAAGTCTTCCACTTATGCTACATCTAGAGATGGTGACATCAAAGAACAGCAACTTTTAATCACTTACCTCTGCACTTTCTCTTGTTCATCTTGTACATGATGCAAGCAAGGACAATGATCAGGATGAAGGAAAGAGCCAATGCGGCACCCAGACAGTACACCAAGAGATGAGGGTCTGGTCTTTGGCCTGTGATGATTTACAGTGATATAGGGAACTAAGTATAGATCATATATTTCTGTAGATTGTCTAATCTGAATGTCTGTCTTTTTAATAGACTTTGGAATGAGATTTCACCTGCAAATTAAATAACTTTGATGTAAGCTATTTAACCTACCCTCAATGTCCAGCTTGGTCACTTTCCCAAACAGTATCTCCCCACATGACGCCACAGCACAGTAGTAAGTCCCAGCATCAGAGAGGCTGAGGTTCCTCTTGGGGAGGTTGTAGACACAGCTCTGTGTAGGAGACCCAGCCTCAGGGCTCTTCTCACACTGATCACTCCTGTCTCCATGGGTGTAAATGATTCCTGGACGGGATTTTCCTGAGCCATGTCTGAACCAATAGACACTGTGTTCTCCTACACAGATTATTACTTATTTTGATTATCTACCAAGAAATGTGACTAACTAAGCTAGCTGCCCAATTACTAAAACTTGAATGACAGTTTGCATATATTTTTGTCAATCAATGTATTTGCAATAGATCAAATGAGCAGGCAAGCAAGCTGTAAATCCCATTCAAATGTTGGTTATTATGGGACTAGGGGCAGGCTGCCCTGTTGCTGTTGCTGTTGTTGTTGTTGTGCATAGGCAACTGAGGGAGAGATAGCCTACCTGTTGGTTGTTTGAGCAATAGGACTGTAATGTTCCCAAAAGTACAACTCCTGTGGTATTTATATATTAGCAGAAAACCATTTCAGTATATTTTATCACTTTTGCTACTGCTTTCTGAACGTACTGGGACTAGTAATTGGCCATGGCATTTCTAACACACTGGCCCATTTTTATCCTTGAGGCCCTCACACTGGCCCATTTTTCCCTTGAGGTTCCCATTAATATCCAGATAGGGATGTTTTTGCCTGAAAAACCCAAGTTAGACAGGCCCACTGGGCTTAAAATAAAACAACGCATCTGGCATTTTCCCACGCTTATCACCATTTTTTTTACTGTAATATTCTTCCATAGGGTGTATAATGCATACATTACGTGACCAAAAGTATGTGGACACCTTCTGGTCGAACATCTCATTCCAAAATCATGGGCATTAATATGGAGTTGGTCCCCCCTTTGCTGCTATAACAGCCTCCACTTTTCTGGGAAGGCGTTCCACTAGATGTTGGAACATTGCTAGAGGGACTTGCTTCCATTCACCCACAAGAGCATTAGTGAAGTCGGGCAATGATTTTGGGCGATTATGTATGTCTCTTAGTCGGCGTTCAAATTCATCCCAAAAATGTTCGATGGGGTTGAGGTCAGGCCTCTGTGCAGGCCAGTCAAGTTATTCCACATCGATCTAGACAAACCATCGCTTTGTGCACGGAGGCATTGTCATGCTGAAACAGGAAAGGGCCTTCCCCAAACTTTTACCACAATGTTGAAACACAGAATAGTCTAGAATGTCATTGTATGCTGTAGCGTTAAGATCTTCCTTCACTGGAACTAAGAGACCATGAAAAACAGCCCAGACCATTAATCCTCCTCCACCAAACCTTACAGTTGGCACTATGCATTGGGGAATTCTCCTGGCATACGCCAAAACCCAGATTCGGCCGTCGGACTGCTAGATGGTAAAGCATGATTCATCACTCCAGAGAGCATGTCTCCACTGCTCCAGAGTCCAATGGCGGCAAGCTTTACACCACTCCAACCGAAGCTTGGCATTGCACATAGTGATCTTAGACTTGTGTGCATGCGGCTTCTAGGCAATGGAAACCCATTTCATGAATCTCCCAATGAACATTTTGTGTGCTGTCATTGCTTCCAGATTCAGTTTGGAACTCGGCAGTGAGTGTTGACGAACTGACATGTTGGAAAGGTGGCATCCTATGATGGTGCCACGTTGAAAGTCACTGAGCTCTTCAGTAAGGCTATTCTACTGCCAATGTTTGTCTATGGAGATTGCATGCCTGTGTGCTCAATTTTATACACCTGCCAGCAGTGTGTGGCTGAAATAGCCAAATCCACAAATTGTATAGGGGTTTCCACATACTTGTATATATAGTGTATTTTAACATGTTTAATGGTGCTAAATCTATGTCAGATCCTCTTTAAAGATGCCTGAGTATGGCCTAAATACCTTCAACTTCCATTGTCTTGATTATTGTTAAATGCTTTATCTATCTTATCACAAGCCAGTCCTTGTCAAATCAGAAGCAATTTACTTTATTCATTAGTAGCTACAGTTACAGTTATACAACTAATAAAGCTAGAGTCAATAAAGAGCTAATTCATTTTAATGGACGTCTGTTGTATTGTTTTACTGTCTGATCCCAGAGTACACCGTCTCTTCCTCCATCTGTAGATGGTGATATCAAAGGCTCTTGGTCTGAAACTCAGTTATCTTCCTTAGACTTGGCCCCACCCCATGTAACAGTTACAGTACTCCTGATGACCTATAGGAGGTCTGTTTGGTTTACAACAGGACTTGATATGTATCAGGGTAAACAGGTGTGGAGCATCATGAGGGGTAATAACGTACACTACAGGATGAAACAAGTCCATTGTATGTCAGTCTCATTACCTATCATTCACAGAATCATGCTCTAACTGAAGTGTAACACCTGATAGTTTAGTGTGGGTGTAACAGTTAACTGGGAAGACCTTCTGGCTGCAGCCTGGGATAAATGGATAAATCCTCTATAGGCACTATAAGATAATGATTGTAGTCCAACAATTACCTGGCCTTTTATTACATTTTGGTGATAAGATAATGTGTGGGTCTGCATGACATTGGCTTCTATATCAGTGGACTGTGTTGCTAATTGTCACTGTTGTGAACAACAATGAGAGAACACAGTGAAACCACACAGACATCCTGATGAAAACCACACAGAGAGAGGGTGTGTAGAAGGCTATCATGCCTGTCCACAGCATAGTAGTGGCCTCATTTTGTTTTTACAGGAGGCCAAAGTGTTCAGGTACCTTTGAGCAGCTAACTGTGTGCATGCGTGCATGGTTGGGTTTAACATGTTAACCCCCATGTGTTGTATCAGTTCAAATCTTCCCTTTACAAGCTCTCTGCTCACACATTCATTCATACACACATTCAGTATTTACACAAGAGAAGGAAGAAGTCTATTTTAGTCAGTATGAGTTGTTTAAATGGATATTTATTCATGCAATAAGAAGCCACATACAAGGTTGCAGCCATTCATTAAAAAAATGCAATATGAAACAACTCAGCATTCTCAAAACATTATAATTTGCGATACACAGTGATGATATATCCAACAGTTACTGTAAAACCCATCTAAACTCTACAGACATTGGCCTTAGCTTTGTATATTTCCTGATGAGGTAGGTGATGATGAAGATGGTCAGACAGCAGAGGACAAGTCCAGTTCTTATGAAGGACCAGGATCTTCATCTGTGGATCAGAGTGACTACACTCAACATCCAGCTTGGTCCCTTTCCCGAAACAATATCTCCCCACATGAGGCCACAGCACATTAGTGAGTCCCAGCATCAGAGAGGCTGAGGTTCCTCTTGGGGAGGTTGTAGACACAGCTCTGTGTAGGAGACCCAGCCTCAGGGCTCTTCTCACACTGATCACTCCTATCTCCATGGGTGTAAATGATTCCTGGATGGGATTCTCCTGAGCCATGTCTGAACCAATAGACACTGTGTTCTCCTACACAGATGCTGGTTTCCTGAAATCTGCACCCTTTACACAATAAATCCAAGGTTCTAATAAATGTTTGTTGTATTACAATATAAACACTTGGAGGGCCTGATAGTCACATGATAATAAATGTATATATAACCGTCTGTGGAAAGGGTACTACATGGAACCCAAAAGGATCCTACCTAGAACCAACTAGGTTCTACCTTGAATCAAAAATGGTTCATAAAATAGTTATAATTTGGGGACAGCTGAAGAACCCTTTAAGGTTCTAGATAGCACCTTTTTTCTAAGAGTCTTTCAGTGCACAACTTTAGACCAGGGCCCAATGTAGTGCACAATATTTGGAAGCACACTTCTCATTTGATTGATGCTGTGATCCAAATGATTTGGAATTATGTTTCGGCCCCCGACCATCCGCTCAAGAAAGGCTGAATCTAGTTGATGATCCCTGCCCTACAGTACATAGTGCACTTCTTTTTACATTTTGGAAGCACACTTGTCATTTGGTTGATTCTGTAGGTAGCACAGGAGGTTGGTGGCACCTTAATTGTGGAGAACGGGCTCATGGTAATGACTGGAGCGGAATTGGTGGAATGGTGTCAAATACATTAAACAGATTTTCCAGGAGTTTGATGCCATTCCATTTGCTCCGTTCTGTACATTATTATGAGCCGTCCTCCCCTCAGCAGCCTCATGTGGTAGGTAGATGATGGTCCTCCTAAACCATGAGGACATGAGTACTGTGGGCTATAAGTGTAAGAGGTCAAATTACAGATGTGAGGTTTGGTTATCAACTTCTTCCAAATCCCTCTGTTCAGAACAATAAAGAAATTGAAAAAGGTTCATCACAGGCCTTAGAAACACAATGAGACAAATGATCTGCAAACTGCATTGGTAGCAAACTATAACACATAAATGTCACAGGAAATATGTGTAAACTCAAAAGTACCTTCGAAAGAAATGTTTATACCAAATGTGCGAAGGCACAATGTCTGTTTGTTTAGTTGTTGAGTGGAAACTTCGGACCACAGAGATCTTTGTATGAGGTGTGTTTTTTTTTCCATCCCTGTTCATACCAGTGAGGTAACACTGACCACAGGCCGAGGATGTAGCCTCTGCAGCGAATGCATCAGATGAGAGTCTGCAGAGAGCATTGACACCTTTCTCTGTACCGCTGTACACTCAACATTAGCATTAGGTCTGTTGTTTATGGATGCATTCACTCTGAGAGAGAGAAAGAGAGAGAGAGAGAGAGAGGTGTGAAGCCTGGGGTAGGTTGGTTTTGGTTTTAGTCAGGTTTTTATAGTCTGGCTTTATGGATGGAAAGAGATGTGAGGACTGATTGGTGAGAAGAGAGTGTGTGGAGAGAGAGAGAGAGAGACATTATACACACAAACTGCAAAATATTTGTATTGGTTATTTCCCAACTTAAATGTACAGTACATTACCACAAGTATTATGAGTTTGCTTAAAGGGCCCAGTTTGTGGCAGCTCTGTTGCAGTTTGTGTTCTAAATTGTATTATAATCTTATTTACACAGAATTAGATGTATTACCTCAGGGCTATGTCATCTTTAATTTAATAAAATGGAAAATACTGGAAATCTATTCTATAGTTGGTCTTTACATTTTTTTATTTCACTGTCAGAAAAATGTCATGAGAGGCCCAGTGATGTTCACCTCAGCAGGTCTCATTAAACACTGAGCTGCTCCTTCCTGTCACTCACACTACAGGAAGTGATGCGTTGCTCACTGGCCCCTCTTACTCTACCTCAGACTCCAACCATGATGGCTGTCAAAAGTGCATTTTTGGCTACTTGAAATAGGGAGACAGCACAGCAACAAGTCAATAATAAAACAACTATTCAGTGTATTACATTATTTCATCATCAGTGATGTCACAGTCGCTATGAAACAGGACCTGAGGCGCAGAGCTGTAGTGAGAAGACATTCCTCTATTCCAATATAATAATCCCAGCAACCATGAACCGGTGTGAAAACAAACTGAAAACACACAAAAACCCACAAACACAGGTGGAACAACTGAACTTAAGTATGCTCCCCAATTAGAGGCAATGTGGCGCAGCTGCCTCTAATTGGGGACCAATTCCAACACAAACATTGAGAATTACAGAGAGGTCTCTGGACACTAAACCTGGAAAACAAAGTTTCCCAGAGACCTCTCTTAACATAATTCCTTACAAGTGCTACACTGATATCAACATTAAAACATTTAGACATTATCTTGTGGCAGCGTACACAACATACTCCATCTCCTTAATTTTACCTTTAGCTGTCTTCTTTTTGCATATTCCTTGTCCTCTTCTGATGGAAACTCAACGCTGCGTAGTTTAGAGAGTCTGTGTCCTGACCCAGATCCTGTAGAAAACAAATAATACGATTACACAAAACATGCAAATACTGTATCAACAAAACAAACAAAATATAGCTTAATCCAAGTACTGTTATCTTTAGGTCATGTACAAATTACGTCAATATTACCTGGCTATTTTGTGGTTGCAGTTGAGCCTCGATATCTGAATAAGTAAAGAGTCATTTCCGTCAGTACACAAACATTAATTTGTGCTACCGTGCAATGTGTGCTTGTGGTTTGCTCTCAATTTACACTGAGTGTACAAAACATTAAGAACGGCTTCCTAATATTGAGTTGCTCCCCTTTTGCCCTCAGAACAGCCTCAATTCGTTGGGGCATGAATTCTACAAGGTGTCGAAAGTATTCCACAGGGATGCTGGCCCATGTTGACCCCAATGCTTCCTACAGTTGTGTCAAGTTGGCTGGATGTCCTTTGGGTGGTGGAACATTCGTGATACACAGGAAACTGTTGAGCATGAAAAATCCAGCACTGTTGCCGTTCTTGACACACACAAACCGGTGTGACTGGAACCTACAGTACTATCATACCCTGTTCAAAGGCACTTAAATATTTGGTCTTGCCCATTCACCCTCTGAATGGCACAACAGAGGTTTCTTCACAGTCCCCAAGTCCTGAACAAACTATGTGAGGCGCACAGTACTACATAGAGCCATGACTACATGGTACTCTTTTCCACTTCAAGTAACTCATACAAGCAGTCAAATCAGATAAAAAAACCATAAAAATACACCTTATTGAACAGCGGGGACTTTGAGAGACAAACACAGGCACAGACACACACATACATGATAACATATGCATTATACACACACATACAAATGGATTTTGTGCTGTAGATATGTGGTAGTAGAGTAGTGGCCTGAGGGCACACAATTAATGTGTTGTGAAATCTGTTGTGAAATATATATTTTAAAAATGGTATATAACTGCCTTCATTTTGCTCTAGGAAGAGTAGCTTCTGCCTTGGCAGGAACTACTGAATACATACAGTATACAGTCATGGCCAAAAGTTGAGAATGACACAAGTATTGGTCTCCACAAAGTTTGCTGCTTCAGTGTTCTTAGATCTTTATGTCAGTAGTTACTATGGTACACTGAAGTATAATTACAAGTATTCCATAAGTGTCAAAGGCTTTCATTGACAATTACATTCAGTTTATGCAAATAATCAATATTTGCAGTGTTGACCCTTCTTTTTCAAGACCTCTGCAATCCACCCTGGCATGCTGTCAATTATCTTCTGGGCCACATCCTGACTGATGGCAGGCCATTCTTGCATAATCAATGCTTGGAGTTTGTCAGAAGTTGTGGGTTTTTGTTTGTCCACCCGCCTCTTGAGGATCGACCACAAGTTCTCAATGGGATTAAGGTCTGGGGAGTTTCCTGGTCATGGACCCAAAATGTATTTTGTCCACGACTGTACAGCTAATAAACTAATAAATACAAATACATACACAATCCATGCCTCAATTGTCACAAGGCTTAAAAATCATTATTTGACCTTACCTTCATCTACTCTGATTGAAGGGGATTTAACAAGTGAGTCAAGAAGGGATCATAGCTTTCACCTGGATTAACCTGGTCAGTCTATGTCATGGAAACAGCAGGTATTCTTAATGTTTTCTATACGCAGTTTATAGTCTAATAATCTGAGATATACACCTTGTAGAAAATGCTCATGGTCTTCCATTGTACCTTTATTGTGTGTGTTTTTAATCTCGTCTGATCTTGAGGACCAGGATGAGGATGGCTATCAGGAGGACAGTAGTCATAACACCCAGGATCATGGTGGTTTCTTCATTTTCTCCTACAGGACCGACAGTTCTATTAAAATGTCCTATTAGATTAAATGTCATTAAATCAGTTTGTGGTCCTTTAATGACAGAGCTAAAAATGTAGTTATTTTCATTATTTTATTTAATGGTTTTGAATCTACATGGAAAGACAGAGAAACCCACTAAACTAAAAGGAGGTGGACACTAATCCGGACACTCATAACAAATCCTGCCACGTCCTCCGACGAACCATCAAACAGTCAATTCTTCAATACAGGACTCAGATCGAATCCTACTACACCAGCTCTGAATCTCCTTGGATACGGCATGGCTTGCAAACTATAAAGGATTGCAATTGGAAACCCAGCCATGCTAGCTGTTCTGGACGACTGTGTGATCACACTCTCTGTAGCCAATGTGATTAAATAGGTTAACATTCACAGGCAGATTACCAAGACATGTACTCAGAGATCCCTGGACCTCCTCCAATTCATACAACGCCCCAACAGATCCACAGATGAAGCAATCTCTATATTACTCCACACTGACCTTTCCCACCTGGACAAGAGGAACAACTATTTGAGAATACTTTTTCATTGACTACAGCTCAGCGTTCAACACCATAGTGCCCTCCAAGCTCATAACTAAGCAAGGCGCTATGCCCTCCAAACTCGTCATTAAACTAAGGACCCTACCGCAAGGTGCAACAGATTGTAGTGTGTACGGCCCAGTACATCATTGGGGCTGAGCTCACTGCCATCCAGGCACTCTATACCAGGTTGTGACATTTTTATTTGAAAGACTCCAGCCACCCAAGTCATAGACTGTTCTCTTTTCTACCACACGGTGCACCAAGTCTGGAACCAACAGGACCCTGAACAGCTTCTACCTCAAGCCATAAGACTGCTAAATAGTTAAAAACAGTAGTTAATCAAATAGCTAATCTGAATATCTGCATTGCATTAACTTTTTTGACTCATCACATACGCTGCTGCTGTTTATTTTCTGTCACTTTATTCCTAGTTATATGTACATAGCTACATTAAATTACCTGGTACCCTGTGTATGTAGCCAGGTTATCTTTACTCATTGTGTATTTAATTTGACATATTTTACTATTATATTATTTATATTTTCTTTGTCTCTGCATTGTTGGGAAGTAAGCATTTAACTATTAGTCTACAAAGAAATTTCCCCCTCGGGGGATCAATAAAGTACCTATCTATCTATCTACACCTGTTGTCTACTGTTTGGGAACAGGATCAAGCTGGATGTTGAAGGTAGCTAACATTTCTTAACCCATATACATTAACATTACAGTTAATGATTGATAACACGTTATCGACTGCTGCCCATAGCACTATAGTGGAGTGATACAGTATATTACATTCAGATGGTGACATTGATTCATAGATGAGAATCCTGGTCCTTCTCTACATCATAAGAACTGGAGTTCTCCTCTGCTGTCTGACCATCAACATCATCTACACCACCAGGAAATAGACAAAGCTAAGGCCAATATCAATAGACTACATATATTATGTTACTTGCTTTCAACAAATCACTGTGTATGCACTTACTGTATAATCATTAATAAATAGCACTGTGAACATTGATACTGACTTAAGTTGTTCTGTTTGTGTGCATGGGTCAGAGCTGACAAGTTTTCATGAAGGAAAATATTTTTGCGATTACACCCAATCAGTCTACACTTTGTACCTTTGAGCTGTTGACTTGCTTGAACCAGCCGTGTGTTCTGGGTTTTTAAGGACAGATGCACTGCAGGATGATATTTTCCCCTGAATGGACCTGTCAGGCTTTCCCTGGTTCTGAACCCAAACGCAGATCGGACAAGGTAGGGGGTTGAAAAAGGTGAGTATTTATTGATAACAATATAATAATGAGAATGGTACGGCAGAGTGCAGACAGGGGAGTACAGATGATGGGGGGCTGAAGGTGTAGTTTTGTGTTCCACAGATGGTAGACGGGTCCGGTAGCCAGGCAGGAGAGACGGGAATTCCAGGTGAACATACAGAGGCAGAGAGAACAAGAAATCAGATGAGCAGGCAGACTGAGAATAACAAGGCAAACTGGAGATCGCAAAATAACTATGGTCTGATGCGCAACCACAACATACAGAGTGTGACTAACGATCCGGCAGGGACTGGATGTCAGGTCTCAGCTTAAGTAGTGTTGTAATGATGATCAGGACCAGGTGTGATGATTACTGACGAGGAACAGGTGAGAGCAGACTCAGCTGATCCTGGAATTCCCGCCTTACACTCTTTGCCCAGCAACCGGAACAGGGCACGTTCAAGAACACAACACAAAACAGACACAGACAGACAGGAAAACAGGCTCACGGGGACAGGGTCGTGTCAGGACCACATTTAAGGGTGGCGGAGAGACAGACACAACATGGGTCAGATCTGAAAGAAAGTGAACAAAGGTTTAGAAACAAAAAGTATTCTTCATGCACATGATATACCCACCAAAACACAGTCACGACTATGTGAGAGACTGATGAATCACAAAATCAGAACTGAGGACACAGTAACTTACAGAAGACGTAGACGACGAGAGCTGGTACATATATGCGTTCCATTCTGTGTTTAGATCTACACTGCCAGATTAATTGTGATTATTGGCGGGACATAGAATGACAACCATAGCTGCATACAATGACCACAGATAAACATTATCTTATCACCAACCACTGGCTTGAGTATTATAGACTGTTGTTTATCATCACAGAGACTCCAAGAATTTAAGAATTTTAAATACTTGATCATATGTATTTCAACAGACCAGTTGGTCAAACATATTTTGTCCATTTAAAGTAATAACCTTTGAAATGGGTTATGGATGACAGTAAATATTCCAAATCTAATTCTGTTCTCACTGTGAGATTCCCCTCACTGTTGTGTTTATATATTGTAGTGGGCGGAAGGACCTCCTGGAGTGGGTAATTATTGGCTGGAATTGGTGGTGGTTGGCCAATCGGGGGCACTCTTCTTACTGAACCTATAGATCAATGAATTTAGGAACTCTTGTGGTGGAGAAATCAGAATTAGCTAATTAACATAGATAATTAAGATATCTTATCTGCAGAATATGCTTATATGATTAAACTGTTAAACTCTTGTTATTAGAATTTCTCCTTTTGGACTCTAGTGTTGGCAGCTGCACTTCCTCACTCATATGGGACTCAGTCACCTGAGAAGTCAGGCTTGTCTCTCACATGTTCCTGTTGCTCTGCAGAATATCAGAAATTAATATGGCAAAGGAGGTCAGAAGGAAACATTGTTTATAATATGCATTTACCTATTGCAAACCATGTGAAGGGATGGCGTGAGTAATGGGGAACCAATCACTTGTCTCCCTAGTGTCCTCCTCCTAGGGGGAGATTGTTCTCTCCCCTATTTCAAGGTAACAAATGTTATAAGTTCTTAGTACTGAACAAATCAACAAGTTCTTTGTATTTGGTGCCTTAGGTCTGGCACAGGATGTGTGGGGTTAGTGTTTGGAAACAGTGTACGTCATCTCTGAGGTAGCACCTATCCTGACCTATCTTGAGATAGTATATAAACCAGAAGCTAACTCCACTCAGTGGGTTCTCACTATATCCACCTGGTGTGGGTATGGCGACCAGCTCCCTTATCGATAAGTTATTTCAATAAAGATTTAGTTTAAGTATAACTCTGACTTGTGTGATAAGTTTGTCTCTCCTTATTTGATAGTATTTAAAATATTCACTGCACTCTTGCGATTGACAGGAGCAATGACTTGTAGGTTGCCCATTGTATAACTAAAAGGCAGTGGTATACTGTGGCTTTTGGACCTATGTCTACAGCGAGGGAAAAATCTTCCAAAACGGTGTACCAAACACAAAATCAAGAAGAACTGAGACAGCACCCACACTAACGTTACCAGCAACAACAATCACATTGCTTTCACAACCTATGGCAGCCTAACACCATCACAGTCAGACTATCACTAAAAGAGACATCAGTGACACATCAAAGGATGTACGTTTGACAGGATTGTGATGCTGAAAGGACAGAGACCGTAAAACCTACCAGCTCACTCCATGTAACAGAGTGCACTTTCTGTAAAACACATAGACTGATAGAAAGACAGCAGTCACACACATCATCATGTTAAAGCATAAGCAGTCCATTCACTCTGACACAGTGGTGATTTTAGCATGTAAATCTTGGAGGGGCAAAAAAAAAAAAAGTGGGATGCATGCCAGCAAAGCCACTACACAACACAACACCAAACAATACATTAATTGCAATATAACGGTGACAAACGGTGCCCACAAACTGTTAGGGCCTTCATAAAACTGTCCCAATGGCAGAGTCCCAACAGCAGTCCTAACATCTTACCATTGCTACACCTGGCTATCAGCGGAGCCTTGTCTGGCAGTGAAACAGTTAATTCAGCCTTATTTACTGCCTTTAAAAAAAACATTGCTGGTATGGCTGACTTGCATAAACAAATGTGGTTACTACTGACAATTGAGATGTACAAACTATGGTATAAGGGGACGACAAGAGGATGTCCATAATTTCGATTAAGACATTAATGAGCGAGCTAGGACGGACATAGTCAATATAACTATTTGTTTAGCACTTTTGAAATGTACAGCAACAAAATTCAGAACATGGGCCGTTCTTACAGTATTCTCCCTGTACACCAAGTCAGAACCGTATGATAAATAAAGGGGGCATATAAGCAGTCAATGAAAGCTCTTACAATATTCAATGATTACATTTCTCTAATACAGGTTATAGGCTACATGTGCACCACCAAACATACACTTAGTATTACTTTCTTAGCTACAGTATACAAAGATTCCTGGCTTATTACATAGACATTTTTGGACTCATCTTGTTGTGCTGTGCTCACTTGAACAGGAAGGTGGCGCGGCGGTCCTTCGTGGGCAAATTTTGTCATCGAACATCTGGTATCCTCTGGATTTATGGTGCTTTCAAGCCAACTGGGAACTCAGAAAAAACACAAGGTTGAATACTGATGATGTCAGTGATCTTCAGGTCGTAGCTCTAGAAAGAGGTCAGAGTTCCCGACTTACAACTCTGAGTTGGAGGACTGTTCAAAACGTATTTTCCCAGTCGGAGCTCGTTTTTGCCCGAGTTCCCAGTTGTCTTGGACTCACTGAAGTCAGATTTCCCAACTCCGATTTAACAGTTGTTTTGAGCTCGGCACAAACCATGCTTCATTGACAGCATGGCCAATGTTGAATGTTTATCATTTTAGGCTTGGAAAAGAGACCCATAAACCCAGACTTTTATCTATATTTTCTCTTCATTATTTCTCTTCTTATGACAAAGATTAAAAAGGATTTGCCAGTAGATTGTCAACTTGATTCATGTTGATGACTTCTAGCTAAGATTTAGAAAGTATGATGTTGACATGATACGTCCAATCAAAGCTACTGTAGATATAATGTCATTTGACATCATTGTATCTGTGGCCAATGACCTTGAGCCTTCTTAGATGGGCACTTCTAATGTAACTCTATGGCAGCACCCAAGGGGATTTAATTTTCAAGCTCTACTCTTAGACTTGGCAGTGACGTAGTGTTCCGATAAGTGACCGAACACTCAGCCAATCACAGCGCAACTAGAGAACATTGTGTGAGCATTTTGGAGCTGACTTACTCAAGAAAGCAAAAGTATTTTATTGAACTGATATGTGACAACTATTAATTCCAAAATAACATGCAAAACAGAGCCCCACCTGCCCTTAATGATGGGTCGCCACTGGTCTATTGGCTCTATTGCTCTTAACCACTAGGCTACCCACTGCCCTACCTACCGACTTACCTGATCAAATGAAGACAAAATAAAAAACATGTTATTACACTGTAATAACCCCTAATGTATAATAGAAAAGATGTCAATCTTTCATTGGATGATATTCAAGTGGCGACTGAAGTGGATATGAGGATCCTTGTCCTCTTCTCCATCATAAGAACTGGAGTTCTCCTCTGTTGTCTGACCATCTTCATCATCATCTACCTCATCAGGAAATAGATTAATTCAATGATTCAGTTTGTCAATCTTTCAGCTGTTACAAACACAAATGTGGTTTACTGTCTGTTCAAATGCTTCAGTGCTCGTCAGCTTCAGTGACATATTGTAAAAGTAAAGCACCCATATATCAGCCTTTTGACATGTTGATGGTGCAGATATTGCTGTTCATACTTTCAATAAATACATCTTTATTGAGATAAAAAGCACATTTGTATTCAATACTGACACAATTACACAGTAGATACAGTATAATATGTTAATATATTCAAAGAAGACTATTTCCCAATATACACACTGTCTCAGAAACGCCTCCCCTCTCCCTCTTCCATGCTCAGGTCTGTTTATTGAGAAGCTCAGTGCAGCATAATTTTCTGTGTCTACGTTCAGATTATAGAATAAAGAAAGATAGATACATACTTCATCCACAATTACTAAATTACTCCAGCTACATATATGAAACATGAGAATGTGAAACAGTTTAATGTCAGGCAAAATATATAATTCAAAATTATTCACTTGGACTGTGTGTAATATATACATATATTTTTTTACGTATTATTGTTTGCCATTCATACATGATATAATATTTGTTTTGCCATTAATGCAAGCCATTAATATATAGCATCATATATTTTGTATAAGGTATGACAAAGATTAACTTTAGCATACAACTTACATTTTTGCGGAGCTCTCCTCCACAAGATTGTCAGGAGAATGTTTGTTACTATCAGGATAATATTGATAACAACCAGAACAAATGTTATGTAGTTCAGCAATCCAGTTTGATTCTCTTGAGAAGGAGAAAATTCCATACATATAAAGAGGGAATTCTTAAGATTGCTGACCAGAAAAAAACAAACACATAATTTATAATACTCTACCTACATTTGGTTCCCCGTGTGAGGAAAATATAAAAAAGCTTTTTTTTTTTTCCTCAGCTCTTCAAATGTCTTACCTTCAATGTCAGACTTGATTCCTTTCACATGAGTAGATTAATTGGCTAAAGAGAACGACACAACATCAACTTTTTCATAGTAGGTTTTTACAAATCCATGTCCTGGAGTGTGTTTCAGCCATATCCAGGATAACACTAAGTCTACTGTAGAAAAGCATCCAAGGGTCACAGAACCCCCTAGAGGCACCGATTCTGTCCACACAGACTGAGATACAGTCAAATGCATGGCCAGATCTGGAAACCACAGCACGGAGTACATAGTTGGAGAGGGAAATATCTGCCTACAGTGTGAACCATTCGGAGGTAAAGGGCTCACGTTTGGCTAAGATGTATACATTTGCATATACAGTTGAAGTTGGAAGTTTACATACACCTTAGCCAAATACATTTCAACTCCCTAAATGTGACCAACCGCCTTGACTTGGTCTTATGTAGCAACATTTGAAATGGTGTTTTTACGTTGGATAGAAGCAGAGACACATAGCTACAAAATGGTATATCTTACACTGCATTTAAGGGAACAATGGGTAAGTAATTCTGCATTGAAAGTTGATAGACTTGTAATCGCACTTTTGAGAAACTAAATGGCCTTTGAATGTTTTGATACCTAGTGAAGAGCTCTTCTTTGTCTACACCCATTCAGCATCGTTCACACCCTCTTAAGCTTTAGCCCCACCCATCTCATTTAGCTCTCGGAGCGTTCAGAGCACACACTTGACGTTGGGGAAATAAGGACGTCTAAAAAGCACATTCTTTTATTTAACCAGCTTACTTTTGAAAAGAAAAAACACTGTTTTGAACAAGTAAGTTGGTTAAGATATCCCTATTTCCCCAAATAACTTAAAATCTACACCATTTCATTCAGAATAATCTATTATTTCTAATGATTTAAATGTGGGTAGCATAGTATGCTGTGATCAATTAGGTAGGTAAAACTTCAAAATGATATTTTTACTAATGGAACTCTGAGGTAGCCCCATTGTTTCCTATAGGGGGAATAGGGGTATGGCTGTCTATTTTGGCAAATATCTCACAATATTGATATACTGTACTTCCTCATTACACAGACATAAGCACAGTTGACACCATCGAGGTGAGGATGTTTACTTTCTACACAAGTCGTTTTTCTTCAGTTTCGTCCTAAGAACAGATTGTAGTGGTAAATTATAAAGGGATACATTTTTGCGTGCCATTTAGGGGAAATTGAATTCTAAGCATCACTCCAGTCAGAAGAGGCTCTGCAAAGGTTAGTTTCAATTAATTTGCTATGGCCTTCTGCTAGTGTTCCAGCTCAGGCAACGTCTTTGGACGTTTTTCAGCCTTGGGTGAATTTTGACTCGTTCTATTGTCCAGTCTACCATACTCAACGGGTGTTGTGCGTCCATAAATGGCATACTCCGAATTAATTTACGAACGCACCCAAATAGTTACTTGCATAGTGGACTCTTTTGTTAAGACATGTAGCTAGCTAGCTAATTTAACAATGAACCTAGCTAGGTAAACAGCGTGTAGGATCATACACGTCACCTAACGTTAGCTAGCAAGCCAGCCAGCTAACGTTAGCTAGTTAAACAATGAACCATAGTGCCAACTCATGAAGTTACTACCCTGCATGAATCTGCTAATAGCTAACAACCATGTTCAATGTTAGCTAGCTAACTGTCGTAACTCTGTCTATCATTAAAATGGTGACTACTATTTATTGTAAATACGTCTAATTATGAGATTTAAATTAATCTTGCAACAATTAGATCATTAGGATTCCAGGGACACCACAGAGAGAAATGTATTCTACTGAGTTGCAACTCTCCGAATTTAACTCAAATGTTTGTCCTATCTTCCAATATATAGCAGCCCTTATTTTTATGAATGTTGCTTCATCAGTCTCATCCTAGAACAGTCATGAGTCCGTCAATCTGCACAAACCCCAGCGCAAGTTGTTCCTTCCGTATACACAAATTGGTTCAAATGATTTCTTTACTAACTAAATGATAATACAGGATACAGAGTAATGGTTATAGAAAAATGGTTCTAATACAATGCACTTAATAGGATAACAGGTCCTTAGCGGATCTGTTCAATTTTACATGGGCTACACTCAATGGAGATTTAGAGAAAGAGAGAGAGAGAGAGAGAAATAGACATAGCAACAAAATTCAATACATTTGAAAACTACGCTGAGCCTAACCTTAATACCTTGCCCGCACTGCCGCGCTCATGGGTCAGAATATAATGTGTGTATTTACTTGTGCGCTGATTCCCTCTGTTCGGTGCTGGCTTGCACCACGTCTGATGGGTACCGGTCTCTGGTGTAAGTCTCTGATTGTCCACAAGATGTCACGATGTCCTTTCCTTTCGGTGTCTGCTTCCTATAGGACTCGTTCCTGGAGACGGCTAATCAGCCGTGTTGATATCCCCACAGTTTGGGGATGTGGTCAGTGTAGACAAGCGATGACTTTTGAGAGAATAACCGGGTGGTTCTGCTCAAATTCACCTTCTTAAATACAGTCGTTGACCGTAGTGTTGATTGTTTCAGAGTTCCTCTGTGTGAACCACGTGTTGTCTTTTTGTGGAGTTATCGTAGACCTCCGGCTGCAGCACGAATGTCCTCAGGTCAAGGGAGAGATAGGGAGTCTCAAAGGTTTTATACCTTTCGGGCAGATAAGGGTGTTTCTGTCATTTACGACCTGCTTATCTGATTTCCCTGAGCGTGGCTTGGCAAGCAAGGTATTGAGAATTTACTATGATCTCGTGTAAACTGCTAAAATCACAGTTTTATCATCACAAAAACATACTCTTTAATCTGGATATTTCTGACCAAACGTAGCAAATGTAGACATCATATAGACAGTTTGGAAACTCTTAAAGTTACAATGTTTTCATAATCACACCTTCATTTAAACTTTAATGACATCATAGAATTGACATTCATATCCATATGCCAAGAGTCCTCATTTTCAACACACATAATACAATTAATCATGTTCCCAATGTCTTGTTTCATGGGCATAAAGTGATAGTCTTAGGACAAAGGGCCCTAAACTGGGCATTTTCCCTCCTCCTCTCTTTTCCTCTGAGAGGGAAAGTGAGAGAAAGTCTGGTTGGTGTGGGATGGCTCCATCAAACGACCTGTAACCTCAAGTCACGACATAACATTAGGCTCTAACTAGCCAAAAAAACGGCTCTGAGATACGAATAATAACATCACACACTTACCGTTAGCTAGCAAGCCAGCCAGCTAACATTAGCTAGCTAGCTAACAGTACACTTTAACATGAAATGAAACCACTTTTTGTCCAAATTAGGAACGTGTAAGATCTGTAGATAGCTAGACCGTCTTACCTGT
The DNA here is from genome assembly GCA_023634145.1 of Thymallus thymallus. Lineage (NCBI taxonomy): Eukaryota > Metazoa > Chordata > Actinopteri > Salmoniformes > Salmonidae > Thymallus > Thymallus thymallus. The sequence continues at coordinate 9,926,907 of CM042423.1, forward strand.
ATACAATGCCATGGTTGCCCTTAGTTTGAAGATCTAATCCGGAGACAGGTGCTTTCTCCATTTCTTTAGCTATCCTACTCTAATTCCACTGATTTCAAAACTCGATCCTTCAGAAAGTGGAGAGCAACACCTATGCATCTCCACTACATGATACATAAAAAAAAAAAAGCTGCATTTAACAGGATTACCTACACATACTGACCAGCTCAAATAGACAGAAGCCTTCTATATGGCAGACCAATACTCTCTCCTCTCTCGGCATGTCCAGCCCACACATTATCTCAGCCAATCATGGTTAGTGGGAAGGTTGCGGTCTTATTTTGTGGCTTAACCAATTTAACAGTTGTATTCGTATTTACAGGTTTACAGATACAAGTTTGTTATCAAGGCACATGAAAGGCACATGAAAGGTTACAAATGTGACTGACCACCTCAATTTGGTCTTATGTTGAAAAATTTGAAATTGTGTTTTTTTTTTACATTGGATAAAAGTAGAGACTCAGAGCTACAAGACGGTATATCATACACTACAGCTGTGGAACAATGGGAAAGTAAATCTGTTTAGAAAGTTGATGAACTTGTAACTCCACTTTTGAGAAAATGTTTTGGTACACCTACTGGAGAGCTCTTCTTTGTCTACACCTATTCAGCATTGTTCACACTCTCTTAATGCATGTTGTTCTTCACATGACCAACTCTGGTAAACACACACTATATCAAATAAAAGCAACGTTTATTTGCCACCTGCACAGGATACAAATAGTGTAAACGGTACAGTAAAATAGTTACTTGCATATTTGCATAGAAGCAATATCAATAATAGAAAGTGTCCAGATAAAAATATTTTATTAATATTTATAAATATTAGAAAATGCTTGCCCAGACACACTTGTCTAAATTGATAGGTCATGAGAAAGAAATGCTATAACAACCTCCCAGCCACATCTAGCTAAGTGGAAGGGTCACTATTGCCTAGACATGTACACATGTTTGTGAAATACAATAGATGGCCGTAATCACCCCCAGACACTGGCTAACTTGACGGGTCATGTAATCATCTGGTGAAGTGGAGTCATTTGTTAAGAAATGTAGCTAGCTAGCTAGCTAAACAATTAACCATAACACCAACCCATACCGTAGCAATACAAATAAATTGTCATAGCTAACCACCATGCATGAAATGCTATAGTATGAATCTGCAAGTAGCTAAAGCTAACCAACTAGGTTCAATGTTTGCTTTTGTATTTTTTATTTCTCAAAATACAAAAATAATATTACTACACAGATCATACACATGACGTTTGCTAGCCAGCCAGCAATCCATTTCTGCCAAAAAAACTATTTTGATAAAATGCAAATTAAAATAAACGTTTAAATGCATCTCCTGTAAATTAGTGACATGTGACATATGCCTAGCTTCCTGAACTGGGTCACAAATATATATTAGAGTCAGTTTAATAAATAACTGTTTTGCTCTGGCTGTAAGCTGTCAGGGGCAACATGAACAACAACTAAAGAAAGTGAGAACAACAGTGACACCACATAGACATCCTGCTGAACACCACATAGAGACACAGAGACACAGAGAGCAGGTAGGAGGGTCCTGTGTGCACAAAGCCAGCAGGCCCACCTGACCAAAGCATAGATACGACCTCATCTTCGGCTTACAGAAGACTGCAGAGTGCCTGTGAACTTGTCACTGGGTGGGGTTGGGTGTGAGTGACATGCTATCAACAGAACTAAATGAAGACAACTTATTACAGAGGAGAGATGACTTGAATAAATAGGTTATCTCCCATACTTATTCAACTACTGTCTGGAACTCAATACAAAACTACACAAAAACACATGAGTCATTGTCTTCATCATATAGAGATCACTCTGCTACCAGTTTTATTTTGAGTGTTTATGTGGCTCCTCCTGGTAACTAAACTACACTTTATAATAACTTAGTTGATGTTAGTAGTAATGATCCAGTGATGATGACTACCTAGCCTGTTTGATGCATGTGATGTTATGATTCTGAAATGTATTTATAACATGATACAGATGTGTAATATGTATGTAATAAATGTATATATTACTTTAATATTCATATGTTTCAACATACTGAATTGTAGTTGGATGCATTCTACTGTCGTATCATACTGTGCTATAATTGGTTAAGACCAACCAGGTGGTGAGGTCATCTTCAGTTGATCATGGCAGGAGACACTTGAACATGCTGTTATATATATCTAATAAAGAGCTATGCTTAGAAAGGTCCTGTCTTACTGCATTTTATAATTTCGTACAACGCGTGCAAAACAAGACAATTACCTTGTTATGGATTCTTAACAGCAACACAGTGTCTTTGTTGGGCCTTATTGACAGATAGTACGACTGCGCACATGGAAAGGGGAAAGTAACCTGTCACAGGAAAGTACGTTTTCAACGATTCTTAGTGAACAATTTGAACATTTTGACAATTCTAAAAGCTGCTGCCAACTACTGTTTAGTCAGTTATGGGGACTTCCATGTACACTGCTGCACCCTATTGAAAGATAAATGGAGTCCAATACTTCAACCTGCTCATATGCATATTAACATTTTGCATTGTTTGTGAAAACTACTTAGTTACAATGTGTACATTGTCATATTTGGATGATATTTTCAACAATATCAGCTCTCTTCAAAATATACTCAACTAAGAAGTCTATTTTTAGTTCAGGCTTTTCTCATGAAGAGACTGAGTTGTGTTCTTAGTAACATGGATGTTTGTGGTTTAGATGCACTGAGGTGTGTGAAAACAGTCTGTGGTGAGGACTGACCTTCATTGTTGGGAGTTAGAGATGAGTTAAGCTGGTTGGAAAATCTATTTAAGGCAGTCAGAACACAACAGAGATGTGATGCAGGAAACAGCTTAAAAAAGAGAGTTTGAGACAACTGAATATGTTAGTCAATAGAATGCACTCTATGCATGCTATTATGCACATCATGTTACCAGGATTCAATGTCCCTGCAAACTTACCAGTTTAACTTGAAGAATATAAGTGAAAATCAAAAAATACATCAAAATTACAGTGAATTAATGTTTTATTTGATCAGTATCAAACAGTAAATGTAACACAATTATAATGATAAAAACACAGCGTGTAACAGAAAAAGCAATGCAAGTCTTAATGTAAATCTATGTTTCAGTCCATGTTTGGCACCTCAACCCAGAATACACAGTGTCTCTCTCCATGGTGCTCCTCTGTCTCCGGGTCTTTGGCTTCTTGTGGATGACATTCAGAGCAGCGTAATGGACCGACGTGAGTGAGTCATCATCTTCTTGATCCTAAGAGGAATAGCAAAACAAATTCCAAAGACATCAGGAAATGACCTGATCATTTCATAGAAGGATTTGTTTACAGTTAGTTGAAGTCATACTCAGAATAGTTCACTATAAGGTCTGCATACCTGGTTATGAGAACTGGGGACTGCAGGACCACTTGGCTGAGGATGCGTTCCTTTTAGACAAACATGAAGGAATCATCATCTTCATCATCATACAATGAATTAACCCAGTTTCATGACTAAAACATGTATTGTTTGGGCGGCAGGTAGCCTAGCGGTTATTGCGTTGGGCCAGTAACTGAAAGGTTGCTGGTTCGAATACCCGAGCCGACAAGGTGAAAAAAACCTGTCGATGTGTCCTTGAGCAAGGTGCTTGAACCTAATTTGCTCCAAGGGCTGACCCTGTAGGTAGGTCATCATTGTAAATAATAATTTGTTCTTAACTGACTTGCCTAGTTAAATAAAGGTTAAATAAATACAAAAATACAAATATAATGCACCAACAGCTTAAGCATATATTATGGACAATGATAACACTTACCTCTGAACAGCAGAGAGGTTTTCTTGGTCATCTTATACAAAACACAACTAAGGACAATGATGATGATGACAGAAAGAGTCAACACTACACCCAGACAATACACCAAGAGAAGATGGTCCTCCTTACAACCATCTATAGAAATACAGACAGTGATAAAGGAAATTCAGGACATTTTGTTCAAGCAGACATACAATGTTAGAAACATTTTTGAAATGTCAGAAATATCACTAACAGCCTATCTTGGTCCCTTTCCCAAACAGTATCTCCCCACATGAGGCCACAGCACAGTAGTAAGTCCCAGCATCAGAGAGGCTGAGGTTTCTCTTGGGGAGGTTGTAGACACAGCTCTGTGTAGGAGACCCAGCCTTAGGGCTCTTCTCACACTGATCACTCCTGTCTCCATTGGTGTAAATTATTCCTGGATGGGATTTTCCTGAGCCATGTCTGAACCAATAGACACTGTGTTCTCCTGCACAGGTCTCAGCATGTATTGTACAGTTCAGAGTCACAGAGTCTCCTGGCTGGACTGACTCAGACACAGACTGCTGGAGTACAGACATGCTGTTGGACCCTGAACCTGAAGAGAGTGAGTAAGATCATGGTGTGAACATTCTATTTTCCTGATGGATTCATTAATTTAGCGTTATACGAACACACTTATTGACCGACTTAAGTTACCTTTGACAATTAAAACAGTTCCTTCTCCAAATTTGACTTCACCAGATTCCACAGCACCACAGTAGTATGTAGCTGAGTCCCCTGACTCTGTCTTGGAGATGGTCAGGTTACAGCTGTCAACTCCTCTCTTCACAATCAAACGATTAGTCTCATTAAAGTCCTTGGTAAAGTTGTTGAAATAAAAAATCTTTTTAGTGCGATAATATGACGATGTCATGAGAAGAGGCTTATGTCCAACAGTTTGTTTGAACCAAGAGACTCTGACCATCAAATTAGATCGACAAAAGCAAGTGAGAGATACACTTTGTCCCAGGTGTGTAACCATCACAGGGTCTGGTTGACTTACATCCTTGTTAAATGCACAACCTGTGAAGCAAACAAACTAAATAAATCAAAGACAAAGGTGTAGTACAGAGCTATAAGTTATTATCATTATTCAGACTACATAGTCATTCAAATGGATTCAACAAGACTGACATAAAACAGTTAAAGGATCCATTTATATTTCCTACTTACCAAAATAGGCATTAAACAAAATTATTGTCCAATATATAATCATCATGTTAACGTCCTTTCTGACTGTATAGTGTGTGGGTCTGACAACAGGGAACCTTTTATATGATGACTTAGAATTATGCTTATTGGATGACCCTCACATGTCACATCCTGTCTTGTTGAGTCACACCAGAGTAGATGGTTTCTTCCTCTCTCTGTTCTCTCTGTTCTCTCCTTTGTCTCCTGGGCTTGGTACTCTTCTTGTCAGTGAACTTCAGGGCAGCGTAGTTCACGGCATCATCGTCACCGTGGAGCTATTGGGATGAAACAGACTCACTCAATTCAGACTCTGGGTCAAATCTAATGCAGTAATATTTGAAATGATTTCATGTTTTCTTATGTGATCTAAATAACTAGTAATGTGTACAGTTTGACACAGGAGATTATACAATAGATGTAAGAAATGTAAGATGTTTCACCTATCTCCAGAATATTAGTGCTGTATTAGATAGACTTTATTGATGGCAGAGAAATACCTCAGTAGCTAAAAATGCGTATGATATGAGGGAGGGTAATAATAGTTTACTTAATAGACAGACTGGCTAAATGAACAGGTAAGTGAATATTTTGCATGGTTAAATTAGCTGTACAGGTAAATATACAGATATATTTACAGATAAGTGAATACTTGCATGGTTACACACACTGTACAGGTAAATGACAGGAAGAGATACTTAAATAGCTAAATGTGTGTATGATATAATTTAGGGTAATAATAGTAATTCCCTTAAAATACAGTCCTTAGTGCGCAGGGTTTAATTACAGACAACTGCACGTATTGCACATTCGATATACTAAAAGCTATGAGAAAAGGTGCAACTGACAGGATACTAATATGCATTCCTGAGTGAATTCCTATGTAAGTTAGGTCCAAGAATTACTAGCAATATTGCACGTGATATGATAAAGAACTGTACATGAGTATGTATATACAGACCTGCATGAATAAATACGTCCTGAGTGAATGAGTGATGACGGACCAGAGTTACTCACGGATGGATGCATAATTGTTAAACTAGGTCCTAGCACCCCAACAGTTCCAGATCTGTGTTGCCGACGGCACGGCACCCCGGTGAGGCATTATATAGTCTAATAGCCGCTGGCAGGAAGGACCTCCTGTAGCGCTCTCTGGCACACTGTCAGGGCTCTTCTCACACTGATCACTCCTGTCTCCATTGGTGTAAATTATTCCTGGACAGGATTCTCCTGAGCCATGTGTGAACCAATAGACACGGTGTTCTCCTGCACAGGTCTCAGTGTGTATTGTACAGTTCAGAGTCACAGAGTCTCCTGGCTGGACTGACTCAGACACAGATTGCTGGAGCAAAGTCATGTTTCTAGACTCTGAAACTGACAAAAAGCTAAATTAAAATTAAAATCCTATTTACACCGTATATCTCTACATTCAGATTTCAAAACAAACTTTGTCTTCACCTTTTACAATGAGAATGTCTCCTTCTCCTAACTCCATCTTATTGCTATAAGAGCTCCCACAGTAGTATGTGCCTGAATCTGACATCTGCATGTCTGAGATCCTTATTTGATTATTTTCTTGGCCATTTTCCACTGAGAAGGGAGGGTTATCCTTAAACTCATAGTAGAAATTTGTGTTCCTTTCAAACTTATTGACATTTGAGAAGAACTGAAGTTTATCTCCCAAGGTTTGCTTGTACCAAGAGAACAATACTGCCATATCGCTTTCAGGAAAGCAGTGCAAAACCACTGTGTCTCCAACGTTGGCTGACATGAGACCACTCTCTTGACATATGGATGAAGACTCAGTTCCAGCTAGCACATGAACTAGAGAACATGAAAATATTTAACTATGTTATAGGTTACCCTAAATACTACTTTGGATTGTCAAAGTGTCTGTAGAACAATAATGGGATACCTTGTGTCTCCAAATCAAGTGTGGACATCTCATCAACAGAGAAATATAAAATAATGACTTACCCATCTCTACAAGAAGTGGAAATATCAGACACAGTGTGATCATCTTTAAAGTTGTCATCCTCTTCACAACTTGGGTGTAAAAACTCTACCCTTATGTACAACACTTCAACAATGGAGTTACTTACAGGTGATTGGTCAAACTTGACGCCTCATTCAGGCGCGCCCATGTCCTTCTGGTGTGTATAGTACAGCTCTGTCTCACAGATTATCCTGGCTGGACTGACTCAGAATAGTTGTTTTATAGGTAGATTCTGATTATTATTATAGATTTATTACAAATTAAGTACTTATTATTGAAGTTTGGCATCCCTCACTCTTTATCACTGCAGCTACTGTAGTATAAGATATTCATGGCTGTGATCTTTTTGGAACTTGCATTTTATGACACTGTCATCCACTAGTGTTTCTATCATCACACAGTCACTTCACTTCACTAAAAACATATATTGAAAAAACACAGCAAACACAATACAGTAGTCTTCTTTTAGTGATCTCTCATTCAAGATGCCCTCCCATTATATTTTTATTGAGTAGGTCCATGGTCCAACTACTTTGCAGAAATTAAACAAACCGATATCGTTCCCAAAATATCAAATTTGCACTTCATGCATCAAAACCATCTTTATAACAGGCACGACTCCAACACCATCAGCAAGTTTGCAGATGACACAACAGTGGTAGGTTTGATCACCAACAACGATGAGACAGCCTACAGGGAGGAGGTCAGAGACCTGGCCGTGTGGTGCCAGGACAACAACCTCTCCCTCAACGGGATCAAGACAAAGGAGATGATTGTAACCTACAGGAAAAGGAGGACCGGGCATGCCCCCCCTCTCATTGACAGAGCTGTAGTGGAGCAGGTTGAGAGCTTCATGTTCCTTGGTGTCCATATCACCAACAAATGATCATGGTCCAAACACACTAAGACAGTCGTGAAGAGGGCACGAAAAAGCCTATTCCCCCTCAGGAGACTGAAAAGATTTGACATGGGTCCTCAGATCTTCAAAAAGTTATACAGCTGCACCATCGAGAGGATCCTGACTGGATGCATCACTGCCTGGTATGGCAACTGCTTGGCCTCCGACCGCACAGAGGGTAGTGCGTACGGCCCAGTACATCACTGAGTCCAAGCTTGCTGCCATCCAAGACCTCAATACCAGGCAGTGTCAGAGGAAGTCCCTAAAAATTTTCAAAGACTCCAGCCACCCCAGTCATAGACTGTATTTTGCACATGTGACAAATTAAATTAGGTTTGATTTGATATGAACAATTCGCACTTCAGGTTATAAAAACAAGTTCTATTTGACTCAAAATTACAATACTTAGAGTAAGGCATTGTTGGTTATTATGGGACTAGGGGCAAGCTGAAGTAGGCTGAGCAGGCTACTATTCCCCATCACATTCACAGTGTTGGTTGTTTGATCAATAGGACTGTAGTTTTCCCCATAGTAAAACTCCTGTGGTATTTATATTGTGGCGAGCTCGGCCAGAAGAAGATGGCATGAGACCGAGATTGATTATAATGGAGAGTTCCTGTGCCCCATACACGCCACGACTCCAGGAACGTCACCCTCCTTCAATTATTAACAATGAATTCAACCTCCGGCCATGCAAGGCTCGGTCACGGTAGGCATTCTAACATTCTCCACTACCGCCATAACCTGAACTAAGACACTTAAGGAAACATAAACACATAACATTAGCTTAACTACTAAAACATAAACACATAACACAACCGGTTTAATCATAGAACATGAACTGCCCACAATCCCTTGCGCTCTTCAGCTACTATGCTGGCCAGATCGCTACAATATATTAGCAGAAAACCATTTGGGTTTATTTTGTCACTTTTGCTACTGCTTTTAAAACAACCATCTTAACAAATTTGTGTTGTTCTGCTGCCTGTAAACACAGTCCAGTGCAGTGCCACATCAAAGTGAAAGGCATGACCTAACATTAGCATATCTATGTGCTCGCTTGTCATGGGCGTACTGGGACTAGACCCCCACACTGGCCCATTTTTATCCTTGATGCCCCCATACTGGCCCCTTTTGTCCTTGAGACTCCCACTTTGGCCACTTTTTTCCCTTGAGGCTCCCATTTTTTGCCAGATAGTGATATTTTTGCTTGAAAAACCCAAGTTAGACAGGCCCACTGGGCTTAAAACCAGCCCACCTGGCATTTGCCAAAAATGCTAGGCGGCCTGTCCACCCTTATCGCTTATCACAAAATGAAAAAGAAAATGTGCGTAATATTCTTCCATAGGGTATATAATACATACACTACATGACCAAAAGTATGTGGACACCTGCTCGTGGAACATCTCATTCCAAAATCATGGGCATTAATATTGGATTGGTCCCCCCTTTGCTGTTATAACAGCCTCCACTTTTCTTGGAAGACTTTCCACTAGATGTTGGAAACCCATTTCTTGTGCTAACATTGCTGGCAGTTTGGAACTCGGTAGTAAGTGTTTTAACCGAGGACAGACTCAGCACTCGACTGTTCCATTCTGTGAGCTTGTGCGGCCTACCACTTCACGGCTGAGCCGTTGTTGCTCCTAGACATTTCCACTTCACAATAACAGCACTTACAGTTGACTGGGGCAGCTCTAGCAGGGGAGAAATTTGAGGAACTGACTTGTTGGAAATGTGGCCATGGTGAAAGTTTGTAATGCCAATCTACAGTCAATGTTTGTCTATGGAGATTGCATGGCTGGCTGTGTGCTCTGTTTTATACACTGGCTGAAATAGCCGAATCCAGTAATTTGAAGGGGTGTCCACATAATTGTGTATATATAGTGTATTTTAATATGTTTAATGGTGCTAAATCTATGTCAGTTCCTCTTTAAAGATGCCTGAGTATGGCCTAAATAAATACATTCAACTTCCTGTGTCTTGATTATTGTTAAATGCTTCATTCATCTTAGCACAAATAAGTCCATGTCAAATCAGAATCAATTTACTTTATTCATTAGTAGCTACAGTTACAGTTATACAACTAATAAAGCTAGAGTCATAAAGAGCTAATTCATTTTTATTCCGTTGGATAAAAGTGGTGACTCAGAGCTTGAAAATTGTATATAATTCACTACAATTGAGAAACAATGGGAAAGTCATTTTGCTTTGAAAGATCAGATAACATTTTATTACCTCTTTATGCAGAAATCCAGGTAAATCCAAAAGGTTCACATACTTTGTCTTGCCACTATAGACTCGTAATTTAACAATTGTATTCTTATTTATATGCATTTTGATTTAAAAAATCTAGTTTGTGTTCAAATGGCGCTCTTGTGAAGTAGTGACGCGTGACATAGTCCTAGTTTCCTGAAACTAGTCACATAGTAACTATGTGGATGATTGCACATTTTCTTTTGTGATCTAAATAACTAGTACTGTATCCAGTTTGACACAGTATATTGTACAAGAGATAGATCACTTACCTTTGATGTCCAGCTCCATCCTGTTTCCAACCCGAAAGAAAGTCTAGATTTTAGTAAATCTGTCTCCTACACAGAGATGTTTGATTAGGTGAATAGTTACCTCATGTTTAAGACATAGTATCCAAAAAGTGCAAAAAGCTGCAGAAGGTACTGATTTCAGCATGATGTTCAATCATCTATAAGTGACTTTGTTGAGCTTCACAATTAATTTGAGATACTTTCAAATGATTTGGACATAAGATGAGATTCGTGCCACACATGCTAAAACATTAGCATTTGGAAACAGTGCCAAGTGAACCAATGCATGGATTTCTGTCATACCTTGTCCATAGACTGCTTATACGGTATGAAACCAAAATGTAATTTGGTAATTTGGTTAAACTATTCCTTTAAAGTGGACCAATGCTTACTGTGTAGGATATGTTGAGCAGGGTGTGTGAAGAACAAACACGTTTGGGTGTCTATATGATAAATTAATGTTGTAGAACCATTTAATAATTTTCTAGCAACTGTTGAATAAAAAAATTACAATTACAATACTGTGGTTGCAGTGTGAAAACAGATGGATTTTTTCACTAAACAAGATATTAAATAAAGAAATAGTTATCTGGCAAGCATACAGTACATTTTCAAACAGAGTACAAACAGTAAAGGGCTACAGGTTCAGTACATGGATCTGTATAGAATCTTGGTCTGAAACTCAGTTATCTTCCTTAGACTTGGCCCCACCCCATGTAACAGTTACAGTACTCCAGATGACCTATAGGAGGTCTGTTTGGTTTACAACAGGACTTGATATGTACCAGGGTGAACAGGTGTGGAGCATCATGAGGGGTAATAACGTACACTACAGGATGAAACAAGTCCATTGTATGTCAGTCTCATTACCTATCATTCACAGAATCATGCTCTAACTTAAGTGTAACAACTGACAGTTTAGTGTGGGTGTAACAGTTAACTGGGAAGACCTTCTGGCTGCAGATAGCATCTTTTTTTCTAAGAGTCTACAGTGCACTACTTTTTAAAAAGGGCCCAATGTAGTGGACAATATTTGGAAGCACACTTCTTATTTGATTGATGCTGTGATACCCCCGACCATCCGCTCAAGAAGAAATCGGCCCGTGGCTGAATCTAGTTGTTGATCCCTACCCTACAGTACAGAGTGCACTTATTTTGACCAGGGCACATAGGGTGCCATTTTGGAAGCACATTTGTCATTTGGTTGATTCTGTAGGCAGCACAGGAAGTTGGTAGCACCTTAATTGGGGAGAATGGGCTTGTGGTAATGACTGGAGCGGATTCAGTGTAATGGTATCAAATACATGAAAGGGGCATGATGTCTGTTTGTTTAGTTGTTGAGTGGAAACTTCGGACCACAGAGATCTTTGTATGAGGTTTCGTGTTTTTTTCCATCCCTGTTCACACCAGCGAGGTAACACTGACCACAGGCCGAGGATGTTGCGTCTGCAGCGAATGCATCAGATGAGAGTCTTCAGAGAGCATTGACATCTGCCTCTGTACCGCTGTACACTCAACATTAGCATTAGGTCTCTCTCTCTCATTAGAGAGAGAGAGAGAGAGAGAGAGAGAGAGAGCGGTGTGAAGCCTGTGGTAGTCAGGTATTTATAGTCTGCCTGTATGGATGGAAAGAGATGTGAAGCCTGAGTGGAGAGAAGAGAGTGTGTGGTTTAGATGTGCAGAGAGAGAGAGAGACAGAGACAGAGAGAGAGAGAGAGAGAGAGACAGAGACAGAGACAGAGACAGAGACAGAGACAGAGAGTCAACATTATACACAAAAACAACATTACTTTTTTTTTCCAAAAATATTTGCATTGATTATATCCCCATAAGTATACACTACAGTACATTACCACAAGGATTATGAGTTTGCTTAAAGGGCCCAGTTTGTGGCAGTTTTGTTGCAGTTTGTGATCTAAATCTCATTTTAATCTTATTTATACCAAATTAGATGTATTACCTCAGACCTAAGTCATGTTTAATTTAATAAGTTGGTAAAATACTGGGAATCTATTCTATAGTTGTTCTTTTAAAAAATTGTATTCCACTGTCTGTTAGACAAATGTCATGAGAGGCCCAGTGATGTTCACCTCAGCAGGTCTCACTCAACACTGAGCTGCTCCTTCCTGTCACTAACACTTCAGGAAGTGATGCGTTGCTCACTTGCCCCTCCTACTCTACCTCAGACTCCAACCATTATGGCATTCAAAAGTGCATTTTTGACTACTTGAAATACGGGGACAGAGCACAGCAACGGTAAATTCTAAAACAATTCTATTAAGTGTATTACTTTAGATCTTCCTCAGTGCTACATTGATATTCAACATTAAAACAATTAGACATGATCTTGTGGCAGCGTACACAACATGCTCCATCTCCTTCATTTGACCTTTAGCTGTCTTCTTATGTCACGTGAGGGTGCATGGAGAGACCAAGGCGCAGCGCAGTAATAGTTCAACATTTTATTTTAGTAAACAACTTTAAAATGACGAACTAACAAACAAAACAACACACTTACTTTCACCGTGACTGGAGAATAATGACCCACACCCAGGTGTGGAACATACAAACATATGTAGGATCCCTAATTAGAGACAATGCACTGCAGCTGCCTCTAAATAGGGATCCAACACAAACCACCACCAGAAACAGAAGTAATAGACCTGTCAGACTCTGACCATGGCTACATGCTTCGGACTCCCAAGCGCGGACTCCCAAACGCCAACCAAAAACACAAATACATGGGGGGGGGGGGGGGGGGGGGGGGTTAGGGAGGGAAGATTAGTTTGTCGGTGGCGGTTCTGGCTCAGGCGAAGTAGACAGCTTCCTCCCATGCCCCTTTCTTATGACCGGGCCCGGACTGGGCACCGGTGGGACAAACGGCTCCAGACTGGGGAGGCGCACCGGAGGTCGGGTGCAGGGAGCCGGCATGGGACGTACCGGACTGGGGAGGCGCACCGGAGGTCGGGTGTGTGGAGCCGGCACAGGAAGCACCTGGCTGGACGCACGCACTGGAGTTCGGGTGCGGGGAGCCGGCACGGGACATACCGGACTGGGGAGGCGCACTGGAGGTTGGGTGCTTCTTCACCTGCGGGATCGTCTGAGACCAGCCACCCGGACAGATAATGAAACTCAGGAGTATTTCTGCCTGAAATAAAGCCCTTTTGTGGGGACCCCTTTACTGGTACTCCTTGTATATAGACAAGTTATCGTTACTCATTGTGTATCTATTATTACTTATTATTACGTGTTTTACTTTTCTATTATTTCTCTATTTTATTGCTCTCTGCGTTGGTAGTGAAGGGCTCGTGAGTAAGCACTTCATTTTTAGCTACACCTGTTTACGAAGAATGTGATGAATTAAATTTGATTTGAATAATTAGTTGAAACAGCTACATTTGTGATGTTTTAGTGCTGCTAGTAATGCTTTATTTGGATAGTCCCTACAGCTGGTCTATAGAGGTTTAACTAACGATTCACTACCCTTAACCCTAGCCAGGCTGTAGCTACAGATACAGAGGTAGACAGGTCTTTTCAGAGACAGGCCTTTTAGCTAATGATCAACGCCTTCAGCTCTGTCTTGTAGTCAGAGCTACTAACCAATAATATTAGGTCATCTCTGACAAAAGCCTTGCAGTTCCTGTCACCTCACACTGTGGTGGTTGTCATCTTTCTAATGTCAGTTAGACCATGAACAACAAACTGCAAGAAAGGGGCATAGCTAACACACCACATAGCTAACACCTATAAAGGATTTTTTTCACACGTTTGAGGCAAACTCTGATACAGCAACATACTGGGGTTCAAGCCTATTCATGATGGACTTTGGATAAAAAGGTACATTAATGATGATATTCTATTTCGTTTAACTTGAAAATATGCTTAATTTATAAATATACAGTGGGGAGAACAAGTATTTGATACACTGCCGATTTTGCAGGTTTTCCTACTTACAAAGCATGTAGAGGTCTGTCATTTTTATCATAGGTACACTTCAACTGTGAGAGACGGAATCTAAAACAAAAATCCAGAAAATCACATTGTATGATTTTTAAATAATTAATTTGCATTTTATTGCATGACATAAGTATTTGATCACCTACCATCCAGTAAGAATTCCGGCTCTCACAGACCTGTTAGTTTTTCTTTAAGAAGCCCTCCTGTTCTCCACTCATTACCTGTATTAACTGCACCTGTTTGAACTCGTTACCTGTATAAAAGTCACCTGTCCACACACTCAATCAAACATACTCCAACCTCTCCACAATGGCCAAGACCAGAGAGCTGTGTAAGGACATCAGGGAAAAAATTGTAGACCTGCACAAGGCTGGGATGGGCTACAGGACAATAGGCAAGCAGCTTGGTGAGAAGGCAACAACTGTTGGCGCAATTATTAGAAAATGGAAGAAGTTCAAGATGACGGTCAATCTCCCTGGGTCTGGGGCACCATGCAAAATCTCACTTCGTGGGGCATCAATGATCATGAGGAAGGTGAGGGATCAGCCCAGAACTACACGGCAGAACCTGGTCAATGACCTGAAGAGAGCTGGGACCACAGTCTCAAAGAAAACCATTAGTAACACACTACGCCGTCATGGATTAAAATCCTGCAGCGCACGCAAGGTCCCCTGCTCAAGCCAGCGCATGTCCAGGCCCGTCTGAAGTTTGCCAATGACCATCTGGATGATCCAGAGGAGGAATGGGAGAAGGTCATGTGGTCTGATGAGACAAAAATAGAGCTTTTTGGTATAAACTCCACTCGTCGTGTTTGGAGGAAGAAGAAGGATGAGTACAACCCCAAGAACACCATCCCAAACGTGAAGCATTGATGTGGAAACATCATTCTTTGGGGATGCTTTTCTGCAAAGGGGACAGAACGACTGCACCGTATTGAGGGGAGGATGGATGGGGCCATGTATCGCGAGATCTTGGCCAACAACCTCCTTCCCTCAGTAAGAGCATTGAAGATGGGTCGTGGCTGGGTCTTCCAGCATGACAACGACCCGAAACACACAGCCAGGGCAACTAAGGAGTGGCTCCGTAAGAAGCATCTCAAGGTCCTGGAGTGGCCTAGCCAGTCTTCAGACCTGAACCCAATAGAAAATCTTTGGAGGGAGCTGAAAGTCCGTATTGCCCAGCGACAGCCCCGAAACCTGAAGGATCTGGATGGAGGAGTGGGCCAAAATCCCTGCTGCAGTGTGTGCAAACCTGGTCAAGAACTACAGGAAACGTATGATCTCTGTAATTGCAAACAAAGGTTTCTGTACCAAATATTAAGTTCTGCTTTTCTGATGTATCAAATACTTATGTCATGCAATAAAATGCAAATTAATTACTTAAAAATCACACAATGTGATTTTCTGGATTTTTGTTTTAGATTCTGTCACTCACAGTTGAAGAGTACCTATGATAAACATTACAGACTTCTACATGCTTTGTAAGTAGGAAAACCTGCAAAATCAGCAGTGTATCAAATACTTGTTCTCCCCACTGTATATATCAAATAATTTAGGTACAGTTTAAAAATCAGAAACAGATATTGTCTCTCTCTCTTAACTGACAGACAAGAAAACCAGTATACACATCAGAAGGACAATAATGAAACTCTGTCTTGCCATCTCTCTGTTATTCCGAGCAGGTAAAGCTAGGGGTAATAAGAAAGAAAACATATTATTAAAGGGAGAATCATGCCTACGTATTTAAGATTAAAATATATTTTGAGTTCTTACAGTACATGCATGAACTATGATATGTGGATTCTTTATTAATATAAATATTTTGCAGTTGTTGTTAATCAGTCTGATGTTTGGAACACCGTCACTCTTGGAGACCTGTTTATTTGGAATGCTTCATCACTGTGTCTGACGATGGTAGAACAATCCCCAGATCTATCTCTGTATGCTCACTGCAATTTTCTTTGAAAGGTTTGACAATAAGCTTTGCTTTGCTAAAGAGTGGCACCAGTTTTGTGCTGACCATCTCAGATTCATCAGGGTACCCATACAGATTTTTTATCTTCTCTTTTAGCACAGATATGTTGTATTTGGAAATTGTGCAAGTCATTGATAGTAAAGTGATTTTATAGTCCTGGAAAATGCAGCATCCAGGATCCAGCATGTTGTATAGCAGCTTGTGTCTGAGTCAGTCCAGCAAGGAGACTCTGTGAACTGTTAATACACACTGAGACCTGTGCAGGAGAACACAGTGTCTATTGGTTCAGACATGGCTCAGGAGAATCCCATGAAGGAATAATTTACAACAATGGAGACAGGAGTGATCAGCTTGAGAAGAGCCCTGAGGCTGGGTCTCCTACACAGAGCTGTGTCTACAACCTCCCAAGAGGAACCTCAGCATCTCTGATGCTGGGACTTACTTCTGTGCTGTTGTCTCATGTGGGGAGATACTGTTTGGGAAAGGGACCAAGCTGGATGTTGAAGGTAGGTAACATTTCTTAACCCATATGCTATTATTAGAAAGACCAACACTGAAGTTAATGATTGATAACATGTTATTGACTGCTGCCCATAGCACTATAGTGGAGTGATACAGTATATTGCATTTTTTTAGATGGTGACATTGATTCATAGATGAGAATCCTGGTCCTTCTTTCCATTATAAGAACTGGAGATCTCCTCTGCTGTCTGACCATCTTCATCATCATCTACACCACCAGGAAATAGACAAAGCCAAGCAAAATATCAATTGACTATATGTAGTATGTTACTTGATTTTCTCCAAATCCCTGTGTATGCACTTATTGTATAATCATTAATAAATAGCACTGTGAACATTGATACTGACTTAAGTTATTCTGTTTGAGGTCATGGGTCAGAGGTGACATAAGTTTTTTCATGAAGGAAAATAGTTGACCAAACTATTGTGATGACACCTAATCTGAATACTTTAAGTTGAATACTTTAGGTTATGGGAAAAGGCTTTCATCATGTTTGTATTCTTCACATCCTTTCCACATCTAACTGAGCGGCAGGGGTCTGGTGTTTATCATCCAGATGAACAGAGGTGTGAAAAGAGCGTGTGTTTTTTATGCACTGAGAGGTGTGGTGAGAGCTGAAGACCAATCTTCCTGTAGTGCAGGTTGTTCGTCTTCAGCAGAGAGAGAATGACGCATGATAGGTCTACTGTCTCCGTCTCACATCCCCTTATTGTCAACCTCCCCTCAAATCACCCACGCATTTATACTTACACATGTCAGGTGGTGGAAAAGTGACCAGGTTCTTTAGAGCAGGCACATTCATAGAAAAAATATAAAATTAACGGTGCTATCTAGAACCTAAAAGGGTTATTCGGCTGTCCCACAGGAGCACCCTTTGGATAACCCTTTTTGGTTCCATGTAAAATAAAATTTGTTGGGCAGGCGGGCAGAGAGAGCTAGAGACAGACAGACAGACACTCATCCCCCACAGGAAGTGATGTGTTCCTCACTGGCCGCTCCTCTACCTCAGACCCCAATCATATTCTCCTAGTGACTAGCTGCTTCTCAGAATAGTGGGCTGTGATCAGTGCAGAGACAGGAAATACTAAGGGGCGAAGAACATCATGACAAACTACATTGTGGCAGTTTGGAATAAACTCTCAATTTTATTAAGTAATCAATGTAATAAAATTGCCCAATGCTGGGTACTTTGTCCTTTACTGCCACCTTATTAAATAATAACTAAATCACCAATACACACAACAGAGATCTAAGCTGAGAGAGACAACTACTCCTCTGTGGCCATTAAACAGTTGTGGTTTGAGTCCCTTCTCTAACCACCCCCTGTAACACTGAGCTGTATGGCCTAACAGAGTGGAAGAGGGCTACAGTGTTCCTGAGTCCCAGAAATACCTCTGCTGCAGAGGATAAGTTCATTAGAGTTACCAGCCTCAGATTGCAACCCAAATAAATGCTTCACAGAGTTCAAGTAACAGACGCATCTCAACATCAACTGTCCAGAGGAGACTGTGTGAATCAGGCCTTCATGTTCGAATTGCTGCAAATAAACCACTACTAAAGGACACCAATAAGAAGAGACTTGCTTGGGCCAAGAAACACGAGCAATGGACATTAGACCGGTGGAAATTTGTCCAAATTTGAGATTTTTGGTTGCAACCTCATCCAAATTTAGATGGTTTGGGATGAGTCGGACCACAGTGAAGGAAAAGCAGCCAACAAGTGCTCAGCATATGTGGGAACTTCTTTAAGACTGATGGAAATGCATTCCAGGTGAAGCTGTTTGAGAGAATGCCAAGTGTGCAAAGCTGTCATCAAGGCAAAGGGTGGCTATTTGAAGAATCTCAAATATAAAATATATTTTGATTTGTTTAACACTTTTTTGGTTACTACTTGATTCCATATGTGTTATGTCATAAGTTTGATGTCTTCACTTTTATTCTACAATGTAAACATTTTTGCAAATAAAGAAAAAACCTTGAATGAGTAATATTCCAAACTTTTGGTCCCCAGTGTACATATTTTTTACTCAGCCACGTTTAGAATAATACGTGGATAGAATAGTATATGTGTAGATGTCCTGAAGGGCAGGCAGTGTGCTCCCGGTGATGCATTGGGCTGACGGCACCACCCTCTGGAGAGCCCTGTGGTTGCGGACGGTGCAGTTGCCGTACAAGGCGGTGATACAGCCCGACAGGAAGGCGACGTGGCCATACATTTCTCCTGGTACAAGCAAACCTTGGGAGAAAAACCTCAGCTCATCTCGACCATCTCGAGTCCGACATTCTACCATGAGTTAAAGGGTAACCCTCACTTTTCAAGAAAAGCTTGGTCAGATTCAACCACGTACTACTGTGGGAGCGCTCACTCAAATGTGTTGGAATATTTTCAGAGAAAGTCTGAATTTGTAGATAAAGAGTAGTGATGAGTTAGCCTAAGACATTTTTTTGTCAAGCAGCTATGAAAAAAACACAGGGCAGGTGCAAAATGCGATCACAAAAATACGCAAAAGGCAGATACACGATACATGATACATAGAGCGGCAGTGTGAAAAAGTATAAAAATACAATAAATCTGGAGTGCAAAAAAGCTATAAAAAGACATTGCATAGTATAGGTGGATGGCTGAATATGTACTCTATACATTGGTGGATTGTTAACTATACTATACAGGTCGATTTCAGAGAAATACTTAAACAGCTAAAAGTGCGTATGATATAAGTGAATATTTTGCATGGTTAAATTAACTGTACAGGTAAATATACAGTTAAATTTACAGGTAAGTGAATATTTGCATGGTTACATTAACTGTACAGGTAAATGACAGGAAGAGATACTTAAATAGCTAAATGTGTGTATGATATAATTTAGGGTAATAATAGTAATTCCCTTAAAATACAGTCCTTAGTGCGCAGGGTTTAATTACAGATAAATGCATGTATTGCACATTCGATATACTAAAAGCAATGAAAAAGATACAACTGACAGGATACTAATTTGCATTCCTGAGTGAATGACTACGTAAGTTAAGTCCAAGAATGACTTACAATATTGCACGTGATATGATATAACAACTGTATATGAGTATGTATTTACAGACCTGATTACAGACCAGAGTTACTCACGGATGGATGCATAATTGTTAAACTAGGTCCTAACACCCCAACAGTTCCAGGTCTATGTTGCCGACGGCACAGCACCCCGGTGAGGCATTAAATAGTCTGACAGCCGCCGGCAGGAAGGACCTCCTGTAGCTCTCTCTGGCACACCGGGGTGGGATCAGTCTGTGTCTGAAGGTGCTCCTCTGCGTCATAACCATGGCATGCAGAGCGTGCCACCCCTGATGCACCCTACAATTGCGGAGTCATCCGAGAACTTCTCTTGTGTAGGTGGCATGTTTCAGAGTTATATCTGAAGTCCAAGCTGTGAACAGGAAGGGGGACAGCACCGTTCCCTGGGGGGCCCCTGTGTTGCTCACTGCCCGTTCTGACACACAGCTCTGTAGTCACACAAATTGTGGCCTACCGGTCAGGTAGTCCGTGACCCAGAAGACTAAGGGTGCTTCCACTTTCATCCTCTTCATCTTCTCACCCAGTAGCAGGGGCTGAATGATGTTGAAGGCACTGGAGAAGTAAAAAAACATAACCCTCACAGTGCAACCTGTGTTGTCCAGGTGAGAGTAGGCCCTCTGCAGAAGGTAGATGATTGCATCATCCACCCCAATGTTGCGCTGATATACGAACTGCAGCGGGTCCAGTGATGTACACACCAGTGGTCTGAGGTGAGCGAGGACTAACCTTTCCAGGGTCTTCATGATGTGGGATGTTAGCACTAATGTCAGGTATTCCCACATTCAGATGAGTCGCCCGCAGCATCTAAAGTGCAGACTGGGCCGCAATGATCTCTGTCCACGGGAATGGAGCCCTCTAGTGCAGTCAGTACACAACACTATGCTCATCATGTCTTAGCAGGATCAGATGGTGACAGGGGTCCCAGCAAGGTCAGGCATCCAGGGAAGGCCAGTCTACAGAGCTCAGGTGAATTTTACAGTATATTAACAATATCAGTGAATGATACAAAGTTCCATCTTGAATTGATGGGTGGACCTACAGTAGCTACAGGACAGCAGCTTAAAACTTAAAGCTACAGTCTGGGATCTGGGAATAATTGTCAATTATTGAACCATTGATTCTATTCTTGGATAATATAATGTATAAATGTACACCAAGGTAATTCTTTGTCATGCCTCATTTTAGGAGAATCAGATGGTGACAGGGGTCTCAGCAGGGTCAGGCAGCCAGGGAAGTCCAGTCTGTAAAGGAGGTGAGGTGAATTAATGCAGATACAACACAGCAAACACTGGACAAGCCAGATGCTATTTTAAGGCAGTCTGAAAAACCTAATTTCAAAACTGTATCAAGGGTTGATAGATGCTTTTCCCGATGACACAAAACATGTAAAACAAAAATGTGAGGAAGACCTGGTAGAAGCTATTGATGATGATGAATGGATACAGATATGTTTGAATGCCCATGTTCATATAATCTCAGACAGAAATTACAGCAGTTTAAGGCCATCCATAGACTGTACTGTATACCAGTGAAATTGAATTACGTGTACTCAGAAATATCATTCTCTGCTGGAGGTGTTAAACACAAAGGTAAGGGAAAGGGGAATACTAGTCAGATGTACAACTGAATGCATTCAACTGAAATGTGTCTTACGCATCTAAAACAAACCCTCTGAATAAGAGAGGTGCGGGGTGCTGCCTTAATCAACATCCACGTTGTCACGGATCCCCCCTGTACTGCTGCTCATTCCGTTACATTTTTTTAACAGGTTCGATACTGGCCCTGTCCACCTCCCTTCCAGCTCCCCAGGCCACACACCCTCAAGGCTGTCACACCCCCACTTTGCTCACAACACCTCTGAGACAATCAGCGACCCCACCTCCACCCCTGCTCCCTCTGGACTGATCCTCAACAACCCCCTTCCCCCCACCTCCCCACCTAGGCTGGCTTTCACCACAAACCAAGTGAAGAGAGAGCTGGAGAGACTACATCAGTGGAAAGCGGCGGGCCCTGATGGCATCAGCCCAAGGGTGCTTAGGGTCTGTGCTGACCAACTGTGTGGAATCCTCCAGCGTCACTTCAACCTTAGCCTGAGCCTAGAAAGGGTCCCTGTGCTGTGGAAAATATCCTGCCTCGTCCCAGTGCCCAAGAAGGCACTAACATCCCACATCATGAAGACCCTGGAAAGGTTAGTCCTCGCTCACCTCAGACCCCTGGTGTGTACATCACTGGACCCCCTGCAGTTCGCATACCAGCACAACATCAGGGTGGATGATGCTATCATCTACCTTCTGCAGAGGGCCTATTCCCACCTGGACAACGCAGGTTGCACTGTGAGGGTTATGTTTTTTGACTTCTCCAGTGCCTTCAACACCATTCAGCCCCTGCTACTGGGTGAGAAGATGAAGAGGATGAAAGTGGAAGCACCCTTAGTCTCCTGGATCACGGACTACCTGACCGGTAGGCCACAATTGTGCGACTACAGAGCTGTGTGTCAGAACGGGCAGTGAGCAACACAGGGCCCCCCAGGGAACAGTCCTGTCCCCCTTCCTGTTCACCCTCTACACCTCAGACTTCAGATATAACTCTGAAACATGCCAGCTACAGAAGTTCTCGGATGACTCCGCAATTGTAGGGTGCATCAGGGGTGGGCAGGAGAAGGAGTACAGGAGCACAATCAATGACTTTGTGTTGTGGTGTGAGCAGAACCAACTTCAGCTCAGCATCAGCAAAACAAAGGAGATGGTGGTGGACTTCAGGAGAACCAAGGCACAACTGACTGCAGTCACTATACAGGGGATGGATGTGGAAATGGTTGGGTCATACAAGTTCCTGGGAGTACATATGGACAACAGGCTGGAATGGGCTGGTAACACTGGGGCCCTGTACAAAAAGGGCCAGAGCCGCCTCTACTTTCTGAGGAGGCTCAGGTCCTTCAACGTGTGCAATAAACTACTGCATACCTTCTACCAGTCTGTGGTGTGCCAGTGCCAGTGCCATCTTTTTTGCAGTGGTGTGCTGGGGAGCCAACATAAAAGCCGTTGATGCTTCTCGGGTAAATAAGCTAATCAGGAAGGCTAGCTCTGTCCTGGGGATGAGCCTTGACACTCTAGAGGAGGTGGCGGAGAGACGGATCCTGGCCAAACTGCTGGCCATCATGGGCAACGTCACCCACCCTCTGCATGCCATGGTTATGACGCAGAGGAGCACCTTCAGTCACAGACTGATCCCACCACGGTGTGCCAAAGAGCGCTACAGGAGGTCCTTCCTGCCGGCGGCTATTAGGCTATTTAATGCCTCACCGGAGTGCCGTGCCGTCGTGTGCATTGTGCCAATTGTGCATCCATCCGTGAGTAACTCTGGTCCGTAATCACTCATTCACTCAGGACTTATTTATTCATTCAGGTCTGTATACAGCGGGTGAAATAAGTACTGAACACATAACCATTTTTCTCAGTAAATATATTTCCAAAATATACATACAAAGAAACCAAAACAAATAAGTTCAGAAATTAAGTTATGTGTAATAATGTGAAATAACACAGGGAAAAAGTATTGAACACATGAAGAAAGGGAGGTTCAAAAAGGCATGGAAAGCCAAGACAACAGCTGAAAACTATCAGTAATTAAAAAACAATCCAGCCCCCTGTCAGTGCAAATTAATATTAGCTGGTTCAGTCCCAACTGATGGCCTACAAAAAGGTCTCATTGCCAAGGTGTCACACAAGACACATCTCATGATGGGTAAAAGCAAAGAGCTGTCTCAAGACATTCACAACCTAATTGTTGCAAAACATAATGATGGCATTGGTTATAGGCTCTTCTGAATGTTCCAGTGAGCACTGTTGGGGCCATAATACGGAAGTGGAAAGACAATCATTTCACCATAAATTTGCCTCGACCAGGTGCTCCTCGCAAGATTTCTGACAGAGGAGTGAAAAGAATAATCAGAAGAGTTGTCCAAGAGCCAAGGACCACTTGTGGAGAGCTTCAAAAAGACCTGCAATTAGCAGGTACTGTTGTCTCAAAGAAAACATTAAGTAATGCACTCCACCGCCATGGCCTGTATGCACGCTAACCACGCAAGACTCCATTCCTGAAAAAAAAGCATGTTGAAACTCATTTAAAGTTTGCTGCACAACATTTGGAAAAGCCAGTGAAATACTGGGAGAATATAGTGGGGTCAGATGAGAGCAAAATGGAACTGTTTGGATGTCATAATACACACCATGTTTGGAGGAGAAATGGCACTGCACATCACCCTAAAAACACCATACCAACAGTGAAGTTTGGAGGTGGGAACATCATGGTGTGGGGCTGCTTTTCAGCAAATGGTACTGGCAAACTTCACATAATTGAAGGAAGGATGAATGGGCAAATTTACGAGGAGCACCTGGTCGAGGCAAATTTATGGTGAAATGATTGTCTTTCCACTTCCGTATTATGGCCCCAACAGTGCTCACTGGAACATTCAGAAGCTTAGAAATGCACCTATAACCAATGCCATCATTATGTTTTGCAGCAATTAGGTTGCGAATGTCTTGAGACAGCTCTTTGCTTTTACCCATCATTAGATGTGTCTTGTGTGACACCTTGGCAATGAGACCTTTTTGTAGGCCATCAGTTGGGACTGAACCAGCTGATATTAATTTGCACTGACAGGGGGCTGGATTGCTTTTAAATTACTGATAGTTTTCAGCTGTTGTCTTGGCTTTCCATGCCTTTTTGAACCTCCCTTTCTTCATGTGTTCAATATTTTTTCCCTGTGTCATTTCACATTATTACACATAACTTATTTGTTTTGGTTTCTTTGTATGTATGGATTACTTGGGTTGTTACCAACATCTGGTGAAACTTTCATGTCAATAGCACCTTTGGAAATATATTTACTGAGAAAAATGGTGACGTGTTCAATACTTATTTCACCCGCTGTATACTTACTCATGTACAGTTGTTATATCATATCACATGCAATATTGCAAGTAATTCTTGGACTTAACTTACGTAGTAATTCACTCAGGAATGCATTTTAGTATCCTGTCAGTTGTATCTTTTATTTATTTATTTTCATTGCTTTTAGTATATCGAATGTGCAATACATGCAGTTATCTATTATTAAACCCTGCGCACTAAGGAATTACTATTATTACCCCAAATTTTATCATACACACATTTAGCTATTTAAGTATCTCTTCCTGTCATTTACCTGTACCGTTAATGTAAGCATGCTACATTTTCACTTACCTGTTCATTTAACCAGTATGTCTATTAAGTAAACTATTATTACCCTCACTCATATCATACGCATTTTTAGCTATTGAAGTATTTCTCTGCCATCGACCTGTATAGTATAGTTAACCATGCACCATCCGCCAATGTATAGTGTACATATTCAGCCAACCACCCATACTATGCAATGTCTTTTTATAGCTTTTTTAGCACTCCAGACTTCTGACGCTCTATGTATCATGTATCGTGTATCTATCTTTTGTGTATTTTCGTTTTGTTGTAGCTGCTTGACAAAGAAATTTCCCCCCGGGGATCAATAAAGTACCTTGAATCATGATATGCACCATTTCCAAAATAGCATTCAGTATACCAGAATATTCCACAATGATACATACAACATCAGTGGGCAACTTTTCAAAGAGTCAGATGAAAACGTATTTCATCCTTTTGTAATGTGAAATTGCACTTTTTCATGGTAGGTTACAAGTCCATGACCTGGAGTGTGTTTCAGATATATGCAGCATAACACTGTGTTTACTGTGGAGAAGCATTCAATGGTCACAGAACCCCCTATGGGCACCAATTCTGTCCACAGACAGAGATACAGTCAGATGCATGGCCACATCTGGAACACACAGGACGGATTACATAGTTGGAGAGAGAAATATCTGCTCACAGTGTAAACCATTCAGAGGTAAAGGGCTCACGTTTGGCTAAAATGTAGACATTTGCATAGGTACACAGAAATTCCAATTCTCTTCAATGCTTTTCATGAGGAATATTTGTATTTGGAATCCTGCTTACAGTAAATAGCTTCTGAAACACAGAAGAGAAATGGACTTGCAGTTTACATACAGTACTTAAAAGTGAGAGACAGAATAGAGATGTATGGAGGGTTAAAATAATATAGTTTATGTTAAAAAAACAATCATAGAGCAAACATGGCATCCTCTATCAGAGAATATATATTAATTAAAAGCAGAAGTAAAAGGTCTGAATATTTGATGCATTACAGGATCATCATATACATCTAACATATAGACATTGTCAAAATTACATTAATATAAGTTACTAACAATCGTTTTATTACAAGGAGTAAAATGGTTCTTCTTGGAGTTTTTGTGACAGTGGTGATACTGTATCTCTCACTCCTGCTGAAGGTATCTAACCTCAGAGTACACTACATCCTCTCTGCTGGTCTTCTCTCTTGCACATCTAGACGAGTTCTTCCTGGGGGTGAAACTCACAGGAGCATAGTTCAACACGTCACTGTCTTGATTCTGTGAGAGATGGAGCCATGTCAAAATGCGTTATGATGATAGTATGAACTGCTATATGATATTTTATTTTCTCCTCTACAAAAAAACTCTCTACAAAACACACTATGCACACACTAAATGACAATACAGTCAGTGGAACGGTGACAGAGAGAAGTTCCATGGAAAAAGTAACAACGATCACAAGAAATAGTAAGCTACATCTAGTAATGTGATCTATTACTTCTAAAGCTTAAAAACTCAGAAAAAGCTGAAATATGTTGAATACTAGCTGTAAGGAAATCTAAATGACAGTTGTAAGGAAACACTTTTGTGTAAAAACCGAGAATATATTCATGAACGTTTATGAATTCACCTGATTCCCCTGATTCTCCCTTCAGAGATTGAAATAGAGGAAGGCCATGTCTTATTTTTAAGACAATCTATTTCTCTGTTTAACATGTAGTTAATTGACAATGCTTATAAGTTGTATATTAAAATGATGTTTACAGAATATACATTTTATAGAGATACATGAAACATTAGACATGATGTAAAGTAAAAGGCCTACCTCCGTGATGTCTGTTCTGAGTCTTGTATACCGCCCAGGCAAGCAGAAGGGTCACTATCCCCAGAACGATGTTGGACATGACCAAGGCAAGAACAGTAGGACTTAGATCAAATGGAGAATCATGCTCTGGAACTGTGAAAGGGTATCAATAGATCCATATTGTATTCATGAACGCTTACGTACAATATGACACTAATACACTAATCGATTTTACAATGAATTTAGAATAAAATGAAATGTTCAAAATAAAAGTCCCCATTCTACAGACAATACAGTTTTTCTCGGTCGCTTTGGTGCATTTCTTAGATCAAAAGTGCAATTCTTGATATTACTTGTACAAATTCCAAATCATCTAGTCACTTGTGCACATCATTAAAGCAATTTCTTATTCCTTTGAACAAATTGCAATTGCTTTTGTACATATTGCAATTGATAATGTACAAGTGTCAGCTTTTTTCCACATTTTCAATTGCTCATGTCATGTTGATCAACACATAGTAGATGGTTCTCTGTTGAATAGTCTTACCCCTCAAAACATCTAGGCATTAGTTCCTTGCATAAGCCATTACATGCAAAATTGTTGAACTATTTGTCATAAACTGTCAAGCATAGTTTTACACATTTCTATTAGACCTTTTGTACAAAAACGTGAATTGATGAATCGTGCAGGTGAAATTGACCCTCACTCATGAAGGAATGTAAAGTGTTAGTTAAACCAACAATCAACCAGTTGTCTAAATTGCTCAAAGGTGCATCTCATGAACAATCAATTGGCAAGCATATATAGACAGACCACAACACAGAGTTGCAATTTTCCAATAATGGATGGACCAGGAAACGAACAGGGACACCAGCCAAGAAGAGGAGGAAGAAGAGGAGCAAGGATGCGTGGTGGAAGGCAAAACAGAGGAAGAGGCAGAAGAGGACAGGCGCATATCTGATGACATGAGGGTCACTATTGTAGACCATGTTGTCAATCATGGCCTTACAATGGCTGAGGCGGGTCGAAGGGTGCACCCCAATTTTGGGAGATCAACCGTGTCCTCAATAGTTCAAACGTTTCGAAGAGAGAACAGGTATGTCCACCAATGTACAGTGCACTGTTACTGTATATAAGCAGTATACTGTATACTTCCTACAATGCTTCATATTACAGTAGTCCACTTGTATTTCACAGCATACAGAAATATACTCTATACAGATACATACAGCACCTTACATGCACCCACCTGTATGTTTTACAGTAAGTAAGCGTATAATGGAGTTGGAATCAAGTGAACCCTCTCACAACTTTGTATACGTGGATGAGGCTGGCTTCAACCTGACCAAATGCAGAAGGCAGGGTCGGAATATCATCGGTCACAGAGCTACTGTGGATTTGCCAGGCCAACGGGGAGGAAATATAGATAGATAGATAGATAGATAGATAGATAGATAGATAGATAGATAGGTACTTTATTGATCCCCCGGGGGGGAAATTTCATTGTCAAGCAGCTACAACAAAACACAGGGCAGGTGCAAAATGCCACAA
Source organism: Thymallus thymallus (assembly GCA_023634145.1). NCBI lineage: Eukaryota > Metazoa > Chordata > Actinopteri > Salmoniformes > Salmonidae > Thymallus > Thymallus thymallus. The sequence continues at coordinate 9,955,520 of CM042423.1, forward strand.
CGAAAGTACACAAAAGACAGATACACGGTACATGATACATAGAGCGGCAGTATGAAGAAGTATAGAAATACAAGATATCTGGAGTGCAAAAAAAAGCTATAAAAAGACATTGCAAAGTATGAGTGGTTGGCTGAATATGTACACTATACATTGGTGGATGTTGGATGGTTAACTATACTATACAGGTCGATGGCAGAGAAATACTTCAGTAGCTAAAAATGCGTATGATATGAGCGAGGGTAATAATAGTTTACTTAATAGACAGACTGGGTAAATGAACAGGTAAGTGAAAATTTTGCATGGTTAAATTATCTGTACAGTTAGGTATACAGTTATATTTACAGATAAGTGAATACTTGCATGTTTACACAAACTGTACAGGTAAATGACAGGAAGAGATACTTTAATAGCTAAATGTGTGTATGATATCATTTGGGGTAATAATAGTAATTCCCTTAAAATACAGTCCTTAGTGCACAGGGTTTAATTACAGACAACTGCACTTATTGCACATTCGATATACTAAAAGCAATGAGAAAAGGTGCAACTGGCAGGATACTAATATGCATTCCTGAGTGAATGCCTACGTCCAATAATTACTTACAATATTGCATGTGATATAATATAACAACTGTACATGAGTATGTATATACAGACCTGTATGAATAAATAGGTCCTGAGTGGATGAGTGCTGACGGACCATATCACCATGTGTGCTGCTATTTCGGAGCATGGTGTCCTAACCCATATCCCACTTATAGGGCCATACAACACCCAGCATCTACTCAACCTTTTAGAGACTCTCTACAGGGCTCTCATACCTGATGATGAGAGGGGTCTGTTTAGAGAGGATTTGCCAAAGAATGTGGTCATTAGTGATAATGTGAGTTTCCATCGATCAAACATCATAAGGCAATGGTTTGTGACCCCCCCGAGGATGCTCATAGAATTCCTCCCACCTTATTCACCATTCCTTAACCCAATTGAGGAGTTCTTTTCAGCATGGAGGTGGAAGGTGTACAATCGTCAGCCACACACACAGATGACCCTGCTGGCTGCAATGAATGCAGCATGTGAGGACATCACAGTAGACGCCTGCAGAGGATGGATAAGGCATTCCAAAAGATTCTTTCCACGTTGCATTGGAAGGGAAAATATCCGGTGTGATGTGGATGAGAATATGTGGGCCGACAGACAGGAACGTCTGGATGTGTAGAGACAGCACTAGAACAGTGCTGCGGGCAAAGTTGTGTCTTAGGGGTGTTTCCTGTGTTTCTTTCTAATTTTTTTTTTTTTCCTTTGTGCCCCTTGTCTTTTTCTTACTGTGAATTATTTTCTTTTTTTCTTTCATAAAGTAGCACTAGTAAAAGCTGTGAAAAACAAAATCCTGTCCAGTCTCTTTCAATCAATAACCCACGTACACTAATATGTAAATAGTAGTGTTGAAATTGATATATGCCATAGAAGTGCAGCATTGTGCATTTTCAATACAGTAACTGTCATCCAGACTGTAGCCTAAGTTTACATCAGGTAATACTGTCAAAGTACACAGTTACATTGACAACATGCCTAAACATTTTGATGACCTTGTTCGTGAACAATGACTCAATGACTTATCATTCTGATGACACTGACATGATCATTGGCATGAATATTTACTTTTGAGAGATTTTTAGTGACTGACTAGCTTTAGAAACATATCTATTGTATATTGCAGTTTGTACAAATTGTTCTGAGAAATGCACTTATTATTTTGCACATGTTAGGGATGATGTGAAAAATGCACCAAAGCGACTGAGAAAAACTGTAAAATATACTAAATACATTATGCCAAAATAAAAGTCCTACTAAAACTAAGGCAGCCTTGTTATAGGAGCATGAATTTGTTGAAACAAAAGGAATACTTTTTTGGTTAAGTCACATACATTAACATGTCTTAGCAGAGGAAATGGGAATTACCTTGAATGTCCAGCTTGGTCCCGTTCCCAAATAGTATCTCCCCACATGAGGCCACAGCACAGTAGTAAGTCCCAGCATCAGAGAGGCTGAGGTTCCTCTTGGGGAGGTTGTAGACACAGCTCTGTGTAGGAGACCCAGCCTGAGGGCTCTTCTCACACGTATCACTCCTGCCTCCATGGGTGTAAATAGATAAACGAAAAAACACAGGGCAGGTGCAAAATCCTGAGCCATGTCTGAACCAATAAGACACTGTTCTCCTGCACAGACTCAGACACAGATTGCTGGAGAATAGGCATGTTTCTGGACCCTGAACCTGACAAAAAGGTAAACTAAACCATTCATTTCTAGACTATCACGGTATCGAGTATTCGATTAACTTTTTATTTGTTAAATTAAGTTCTTATCTGATTAGGATAATGCCTCGTATTTACACAGAATATCTGTAAATTCAGATTTACACAAAGAAAACAAAAACTCTCTTTGTACCTTTTACAATGAGAATGGCTCCTTTTCCAAACTCCACCTTGTTGGTATAAGCATTTCCACAGTAGTAAGTCGGAATCAGAGAGTTGCATGTCTGAGATCCTTAGGTGATTCTTTTTTGGGCCATTTTCCACTGAGAAGCGAGGGTTATCCTTAAACTCATAGTAGAATGTTGCGTTCCTATCAAACTTATAATGGACGGTTGAGAAGAGCTGAAGTTTATCTCCCAAGTTTTGCTTGTACCAGGAGAAATGCATGGCCATGTCGCCTTCATAGAAGCAACGCAAAATCATTGTGTCTCCAATTTTGGCTGACATGAGACCACTCTCCTGACGTATGGATGAGGATCCAGTCCCAGCTACCCCATAGAGAACATGAAAATATATTAGCTGTTACATACCTCAATTAGGTAGGTAGGCAGGTAGCCCAGTGGTTAGAGTGTTGGGCCCATAACCGAAAGGTTGCTGGATCAAATCCCCGAGCTGACAAGGTAAAAATCTGTCGTTCTGCCCCTGAACAAGGCAGTTAACCCACT
>CM042423.1:10658496-10660996 GCA_023634145.1 Thymallus thymallus
AAAGAGACAAGTTTATCACATATGACTCAGCCTCTTTGCCATGTTTTCAAACTGTGTGTCTACATTTTGCCGAGCACAAATTTGGGGGTGGGGGAAGGGTGGCAAAAAGTTGTGGTTGGGGGAGGGGGGAAGTGGCACTGGTAGTGGGGGTGGTCTGGTGGGCAGGTGGGTGAAGTCGAGGGGGCTAGAACAAGGCCGATTATATTTTTTTTAGGTCGGTGGCTTTAGTGGGGGATGGGGGGGATGAAAAGAAAGAAAGAGAGAGCGAGAGAGAGAAAGGGGAGGGGTGGGCCAGGGGGAGAGAAAGGGACAATTACTCAAGCCTGACTGGCTTCTCTGTGGGGACAGCTAGTCACACACACACACACACACACACACACACACACACACACACACACACACACACACACCTCATTCACTGAGAATATGGAAGAGTGAGTTCAAAGGGCTATGTTCCGATCAGAATTCTTTAACCCACATCTGAGGCCTCTCCCTCCTTCCCTGAGCTCCGGGGCCTTGGAATTAATTGCCATTAATTAATTAATTAACTTCTCTTCTTCTCCCTCTTCATTCAGATGTAGTTTTCTCCCTCCCTCCATTTCTCCTCCTCCTTTCTGCTAGCTAAGCTCGATTCCCTTCTCTCTCTTTTTTCTGTCCCCTCTTATTTTTTTTGTTTTTCTATTTTCCCCTCTCCCTCTATTTCCATCTACCCCTCAGACTTTCTCTCTCTCTCTCTCTCTCTCTCTCTCTCTCTCTCTCTCTCTAATAAGTTCCAGATGTGGTTTTCACATTCCTTTAGTCAGTGGAGAGGAGAGGAGAGGAGAGGGGGAGGGGTCAGAAGAAGAAGCACATGAATTAAAAGAGGGAGCACATGATGAAGAAATAGTACAGAAACCCTTTACTGAAGACACACACACACAAACCCAGGAGAGGCGTTCACTGCTGTTGTGGGTCGCGTTTGTTTCCTTCAAAAGTTTTGGGACATTCCCCCCTCACCCTCTTCGCCCTCTGTCCCCCTCGCCCCTTCCCTCCCTCCCCTCATCCCTCTATCCCTCCCTCCCCTTGTAGGAATGTGGCCGACGGGTGATGATGTCATTTCATTTCTCGTTCACTGAGTTTCTCCTGGAGAAGGGGAGGGAGATTTGTGTTGCTCCATCCATCTCTCTCTCCCTCTACAATAACAACATTACAGCTAGCCAACTAACTAATAAGCTTATTGGCTGGTCTACACGGCTAGCCGTACAGCCATTTAGCCTGCAGGGAAATTGGGAAAACAGTCAAGTTAACCAGATAGCTTTTTTGGGGGGGAGGAGGTTACATACAGCGTATCCACATCAATTCCCTACAGGGTGCTATTTGACATGTACATTTTTAGACCTTCAATTGAGAATTCCTTAAATTTTGCAATGATACACACCAGTAGGTTAGCACTTTGCTATTAAATCCCTTACGTAGTGTGATACTATAGCCATTTACCTACTCCTCAAACAGGCTGCAGATGTTAGTGATCCAGGGGTGTGTGGCCTGGCCCATGATTATATAACATAACACCGCTCCAGCTTTTATTAGATTGTTTGTGATGGATGACATTTTAAGAAGCGACATACTATTACAATTTTATTGAACTGGATTGAATTAAAGTAGACTTTGAAGAGCATGATTTATGGAAAGCACTGAAAACAGAACCTCAGATATTTGAATAGTTAAATCAGTGTTTCCCTTAGGTAGGGTAGGTAAAGGTATCAGCCGGTCGCGGTGATAGACTGAGGTCTGGCTGGATACAGTATATGTTAGTTTATGTGGTGGGTCACAGGTTAGGCCTCAACTAAATATAGTTTGGAAACCACTGTGGTGAATTATTGATTCATAACGGTGTTGATTTTGCTACCTAATTCAGAGTTTGAAATACAATATTCTAGAACAAGGACCTAGCTTACTACAAAACACCACTTTGATATTTGTGTATAGCGTAGCCCTTGATCAGGGTTAGAAGCTGCCTGTCATTGGTAGTCCATGGTAGTCCCCCTTCGTTACCCTCAAGTATTCTTTTGTCACTCATTCACATGCTTGTTTCACAATGGAGGGCCGTGGCTGGCTTATTTTAAAGAGAAGGGTTGTGAAAAGCCCAGGCATATTCCTGTGGTCCCGTAAAGTGTCAGACACTTTGACCATTAATTAGCATATTACCCTGCACTGATCCCAGGGGGTTGCCATGGCCACTGTGTCTATCATTGTGTCAGTGATCCTCACTGGCTGTCACCATGGTAACAATGTCTGTAATGGTGGTTTAATACAAATAAAGCACTTGAGATGTGAAATATGGGTGATTAGCCCTAGAGAAGAGGACGAGGGAAAAAGCAGTCATACACAGAGAGAGAGGAAATAATTATCTTCCCTCCATTTCCAAATAAATCTGTTTCTATAGCAACCATTTTACCAGGGTCTGCATGGATAGAGGGAGCGAGAAATAAAGAGAGGGAACAAGGGAAATAAATAAGAT